>KV008772.1:25030-56549 GCA_001598015.1 Dorcoceras hygrometricum
CGGTGGAGATGAACTGAATGTTCATCGTTGGGCCCGGGCCCGTTGGGCCGGTCCAAGTCCAACACTCAAGCTTATTTAATTAAGCTTAAGCCAAGACTTACAACACAACACAACAATTTGCAAACCCTAACCCTAGCACAAAATCGCCGCCCCTCCTCTCTCAAACAAGCCGCCTCCGATCTTCGCCGGAAATTTGTTTCCGACCAGTTCGACGAGGAGAATCCGTTCGTGCATAATTCGTCAGTGCTTCTAGTGCAGCTTGACGAAGGAGTCTCGGTTCTGGTCATGGACCGGATTGGCGATTATCTACCGCAATCTACCGAGAAGAGCCGGGTTCTTGTAATTCCGGTTGGAGCCAGGCACAAGTGCCAGCAAGGTATTCGTTTTGAACGCCCTATGTATGTCAATAACTGTTATTGAATTTCTTCGTATTGATCGTCTCCCGGCTGTATTTCTTTGTTCTTCCGCTGCCTTGCCGGGGGGCGGATCCGGATCCCCAACAGTCACTATCCATCTACATGCTCAGAACATCACAATGTTCCCTACCAATGAAACGTGGTACTTCACATCGCAGATGCTAGTCTCAAGCTCGGGCGGCCCTATCCTCATTTTGACGGCCCAATCAACTAGGAACGAGTTTAGAATACACAGCGACTATTAGATGTGTTTCATGATAGCCATCATATCCACTATCACATCTAACATACACTATGGTGCATTCCTGGTCTTTATCCAACATAATTGTTAACATTATAAAATAATGAAGATAAAGTGCCATAAAAGAATACGAATTTTATAAATAAAGATCGTTTTACAAAGAGTCAACAAGAACCCACACGCCACAAGTTGGCTAGTTGGGCACCTACTCTAACAGTTATTAGGTGCGAAACAGATTTGACATGGGAAAAAACAGATTTGACTCAAGAATCATAACGCTAGCGAGAAAGAAACAGATTTGACTATGGAACTAGTGCTGCAGCATCACAACGACAACCAAAGATACCATCTCCACTTATCTAATCAGTACGAAAATCCCTAATTAACCAGCATCGCCGATTTCTTGTAGTCAAGTCCAGACACCGCCATCCACCAGAACGAAGAAGTTCTTACTTATACATAAAACTCGAATCTATACAGCTCAGTGGTTTTAAAATCAGCTTCCATCTTACGAAAAACACCGTTGGAAAGTTTTAAAACAGAAACAACTCTGTGAACCCAATCATTTATTTTCGTAAACCATGCAAGAGCATGAACATAACAAAAACTTGGACGTAAAACAGGCAAGCATTCACAAACTGAATAAAACAATATATATACTTTCACGGTGTAGCAAAGGATCAGCTTTTACTTGCCTGAAACTGGAAAACACGAAGAACAGCCGGTCCTGACAGAAGACCTCCTCAAGCACAAGCGACTAACTCCTTAGAAAATTTGAGAGAACGAAAGACTTTCTTGGCAAGTGAAATGAGTTCAAACTTCTCGTAGACAATCATATAAGGGAACATGATTGACAGTAGGTGAAAGCACTCGAGTAGGCATGTGATACCATACCAACTCTTTGTCCTTTAGAAAGATTTGTTAAGATCTCCCTACCACTGTTTAAATTTGGAAATTTTCCAAAATATTTTTAAAGAACCAAATTGCTCATTCATTAGCATTTTTTTTGTTTACAAATTCTGAAATCTGCTCGAGTTTGTGCTTGGGGTGAAATCTGTCTGGAAACTCCTGATCCGTTCCTCAAGCTGGATGAAAGGAAATCATTTTTAAATAAATAAACTAACTTAAGCTGAAATCTGAATTTTGAAATATCAAAATGGCCCTTAAAATAAAAAGGGTAATATTTATGGTCCTATGGATTTTGGGGCGCTACAGCTACACTGATTCTAGCTTCCAATGTGATGTGGATGATTCGAAGTCAACCTCTGGATTTATATTCATGCTCAATGGTGGTGCTGTCTCTTGGAAGAGTTCCAAAAAAGACAACATCACGGATTCAACCACTGAGGTTGAGTACATCGCAGCATCAGCTGCTGCTAAAGAGGCGGTTTGGATGAGGAATTTCGTCCAAGAGTTGGGAGAAATTCCTGAAGGAGTTGGTCCAGTCCTGGTGTACTGTGACAACATGGGTGCCGTTGCGCAAGCAAAGGAACCTAGGTCTCACCAAAGATCCAAACACATACTGAGGAAATACCACATAATCTGGGATATTGTGGCTAGAGGTGACATAGCAGTCGAGAGAGTCGCCTCTGCAGAAAATATTGCTGATCCACTTACGAAGCCCTTGCCAGGACCATTGTTTAAAAAACATCGCGAAGCAAAGGGACTGCGTCTCATGAGTAGTTGGTTTTAGTTCAAGTGGGAGATTGTTAGAGTAGGTGTCCAACTAGCCAAATTGTGGCATGTGGGCTCTTGTTGACTCTATGTAAAACGATCTTTTTTTATGAAATTCGCATTCTTTTATGTCATTCTTTATCTTCATTATTAAAATTAAAATTGTTGGATAAAGACCTTGAATGCACTAAAGTGTATGTTAGATGTGATAATCGATTTGATGGCTATCATGAAATACATCTAATAGTCACTGTGTATTCTAAACTTGTTCCTAGTCGATTGGGCCGTCCAAAAGAGGATAAGGGTCGCCCGAGCTTGAGACTAGCATTTGCGATGCGAAGTACCACGTTTTATTGGTAGGGAACATAGTGATGTTCTGAGCATGCAGATGGATAGTGACCTGGTGATCCATCGAACTATCCTCATTTGAACTTTCCAAGTGGTTATCATTTGTCGAGTGGATTAAGTCCGAGGTCTTGGTTGCAAAGATTAGTCCTTATTACTCGAAACGTCATTGAGACTATACATGATAGGTGCCTCACTTTGACCCGTTTACCGACTCAGTTGGGGTCATCAGGTGGCGGGGTTGGGTGAGATCCCGATGCATGTAGGAGTCGATGCTTCGTTGTCGAGGATTCACCGCTCGCCCTTGTGCGTGGATATCCTATGCTATCTGAGAAGATAATAGTGTGACAAATCTCTGGCCAGAGTACTAGATGTGTTTTAGGTAATTGGATTTACCTAGTAACACATGCGATGTCACTATTTGATCTCCAAGATGTATGCATGGTTATTGGATCTCTAGCGACTCTCGATTTACCAATGGTAGCTGATCTGGTCGGGATATTTGAGTTGAAAGAACCGTACTGTACGCTAACCATGACCGACTAGTTCTTGCAGGCACTATCAGTGATACCTAGGGGATCATGGGGCGATGTTGCTAGACGATTTACCATGATCCGATGGGTAAGTCCGAAAATATATTTCGGAGTCACAAAAAGTTGTGAGCCCACGACTAGCTGTTTCTCTGAACCATTGGGTCACACAAGTACGGGTTTTCCAATTCCCGTACAGATATGTCACTCAAAATGTTGAGTATAGTAGGAGGAAGGTTAGGAGTATGACTTCCTAAAAGTAGCTAAGGGAGTAGGACTTTCATATTTAGCTAATGAGAGTAAACCTATCATATATAGATTTAGTGGTCCAAAAATTTGATTTTGCATCATAATGATCAGTTTGTAAACTGAGCACATCGGTGATATCTGATCATCGATCGGGATTATGATGAGACCACAATCGAGGGAGTCGAAACGGATGTTCATAGTTTGACTTGAACTGAATGTTCACTGTTTGAGTTGAACCGAATTTTCACTGTTTGAGTTGAACCGAATGTTCATTGTTTTGTTCAAATCAAACTCTATCCCTCAATATATAAATATGGCAATGAGGAGACACTTTCAAAAGGTGAGAAAGAAAAACACCAAAAGCTATTCAACAAACTCCTCCCCTCTCCCTTCCCTTCACCGCCGCCGTCGCCGCCCGCCGCCACTGTCGGAATTTGTTCCGACCATTTCGACGTGGAGATTCTGTCCGTGAAATTTTCGTCGGTTTTCTAGTGCAAATCGATGAAGGAATTGAGATTCTGGTCGTGGACCGGATTGGGCGTCGATCCAGCCGTTCAACCGTTGAAGTGCCAATTCCCTCGTGGAATTGGTCGGAGTCCGGCACCTAGACGTTATCAAGGTATCCTCTTGACATCCTATGAATGTTTAGATTATTGTTTAGGTGTATTGACTGTTCCCGAACTCAAATTTTTAAATTCTTCCACTGCGTCCCGGGAGCGGGATCCGGATCCACCGCTGCGCCAACAGTTAGATCTTCTTTATCTTATAGAATAGTACCCGGAAGAATATATATATCTTGTGTAGCTAGATACAATTTTTAATATCACCAAAAGCGAGACTTATTTCTAATAAAAATATTAACTTATTTTTCACCAGCCTCAATAATTAATGTTATATTTAATGAAATAAAATTAGATATTACTTAATCATTCATATAGTAATTATATTATACAAAATATAGAATATTTAAATGCTATTTGAATTAGTCGTAGAATATAATTGAGGTGAAATCATTGAGAGTAAAAGGAGGGATATTAATAATATTTAAGTTGTAAATTTAATCATCTATAACTGTATTATTAGCTTGGAGTATACTAATTTGTTTATATTGTGGTTTGTTAAACATATAATGACGAATCTGAATGTCAATTAAGTTTGTAATTTAAATTTATAATGCATGGATATTCTCAAATTATCCAATATTTTTAACATATTATATATATTGTGTGCATCGTCCGTGTCTAATACTAGTTTTTTTATGACAAGAAGCATAATAAACATAGTATTAAAAACACCTATTATATTAATTAGAAATAGTAATTATTAAAAATTTTAATGACAAAAAACGATATCAATTACTAAATAGTAATTAAAATAAATACATTACAACTAAAAAATAAAATACATGTACACAAACTTATACTACTAATTTAAATATAACAATATATTGACATCACATACAAAAAGGTAAATATTTTAATTTAAACTTAAATTCAATAATCAATAAATTACCAAATAATGGGGAAGACGACGACTCGAGGTTTCTACAAAGCATTGAAAAAACATATGTGCTATAGTAATCCCAAAAAAATAACAAAAGTGAAAATTCGCAAGAGTATTACACACCACAGAGAATTTGTCAAAATGGAGGGATTCGATTCTATATATGAGCATGTAAAACCATCGGATTGAGTTATTTAAATTTGGAGATGATTAAATAAACTGTTAAAATTATTTCGAGAGTTATTGGCTATCGTTGGTCTCTAATCTATGGTCGAATGTGGGGGCATGAGAGGTGTGGTTATCATGTCGCGGATATCAGTAGTTCAAATCCACTTATTTCATACTCATGAACTTAGTCGATTGTGAGACAAGTAAACGTCCCAATGTACATTAGTTTTTTTTAGTGTCGCCAAGTATATTACTGTATTTTGTCGTTGGTCACTATGGTTAACCACTTTGTCACAAAACTCAACCACAGTTTATTTGATTTCTCGCCAATGTCAGCAACATTAAAATTTGGTCGATTGGACTATGGCAACTTAAAAACCGTTGTTAAGGTTAGCTGTTGTATATGTTATCCTACGGTAATGTTTCCAATTTCATTGACTTTTTTTTTTCATCAAAACGAATGAATTAAAATAAAAGAATTGATATCTAAAGGTTCAACTTTCAACTTTCAACTTTCAACTTTCAACTTTCAACGTCAACATACATCACAAAATTCAACCGTTCATTTGCTGACCTGATAGAGTTCCGGTCAGTTCAAAAATGTCGTGAAACTTGCGTTGACTATAGGTAACATAATAATTGAAAACTGCGGTCATGCATGCTCTTACATTTTGGTATTCCATATTATCAAATCTCATTTTAATCCACTTTCTTTGTTTTGTGGGAATTTTCATCATCTTTAAATATAACGCTGAACAGACATGTGTAGTGATACTTGTATAAACCGAGTAAAATTATAAAAAATATAAAGATAAAGAATATAAGATAATTACAAAAATACCTAATGCACCACTATTTATTAGAAATCAGTCCCAATAGAAATTTTTTTATGTTTTACTACCTGGCAGGAAACAAATATCATTTTAACTTTCCATTTTTTAACTTTTACCATTTCCCTTTTTATAGACATAAAAAAATGGAAAAAAAGAAAAAAACAGATGTCATTGAGATCAAGGAAGACAATGACGGAGGTTTGAGTGGAAAGATCTTGAGGTTGGATGTGATTCTTGTGGTTCCAAAAGGTTCTTCGATTGCTTATTGCTTGGCAGTTGAACTTTGATGAAGTTCTTGGCTGTTGTTGAACCATGGTTGGATGAGGGAGTATGTCCGTGCTATTTGTCGGCTTAATTTTTGTAGCTTATAGTTGCATTTACGTTCATCGAGTTCAAAGATTGTGATAGACTTGAGTCCATTATTGTCTGTCTTTCATGACCTCAATCTCAACACACGTAATGTAATATCCGTAAATTTTTCTACCTAAATCGCATGCCTTAGTGTTTTTATTTCAACTCATAGAATTCATACCATGATTTTTCCATAAGATTTATTTGTGTAATTTAATGATGAGTTTCTTTTAGAATTTTGATTAGATGTTTCGAGGCCGGAAATATGGAGACGGGAACACCGAGTTGAAGACGAATTTTATAAAAATTAATTTTTGAGATCACCCTCCCCGTCTCGGGACAAAGAGAGAATATGGTACCCCAAGCATAGAAAAATAAAATGAGCCCATTGGTTTGATAGGATCAATATGGATCGAAAAACAGCCTTAGGAGTTCAGAAGGGGGGGAGGGGGTTTTGAATGAACTCCTTGTATTTTAAATTTTCGAAACCTTAAAATGATTTTTACAAGTGCCTCGCTTAACTTAAATCCGAGTTACCAGATTTAAGGTATCTCAGTCTCAAATCAGATTTCTCGACTGACAAATAATGTGCGGAATGAAGTCGATCAATCTGTGAACAGTGTAATGATAAATAAATGCAGTAAAGTAAAAGTTCAAGGTCGAGAGTTTGTTTATGGAAGTTCGGATATCAATCCTACGTCTCCCCTTCTTCAGGAAGGTTCCACTAGAAGGCTTTGATGAGTACAGACACTGTAAACACCCAAACACCGAGCCTTGCTCCAGGTGAACTCCTAGCAACTCCAAATGACAACACGCAGTACTGTTTACAAACACTTTGATTTTCTCAAACGGCTTTATGTAGCACGTTTGTTACAGACTCAATCTAGAATGAAACAGTGAAATACAATATGTTGAGTGCTGTAAATCTTCTGGTTTCTATACTATGAAACTCAATCCACACGGTGAACCAGAAGAAATATCTCGAAGATTTAAATGGTTAAGAACAGTGATGAAACTCTTCTTCGAGATTGAAAAACTGGACTTCAACAATTTAGCAATGTCTTTCCAGTGAATGTGTGAGCTTTTGAAAGATAGCGTCGATAGGAAATAAGCTCGAGAGTGATGAAGACGTAGAATAGACGAGAGACAGAGAATTGGCAGAAGTGTTCTCAATTTGAATTCTTCAGCCTTTTATACCCTTTGTCTCCAACGATCAATAAATTTCGCCTAAGAAAACAAAATCCTTTTTGAATATATGTCCATCGCATATCCTGCTCCACAAAGATGGTAGTCTGCGCTTCGTCAAGGCCAAATTGTCGTATATCCATATTTCGGTAAACATCGTATAACGTTCTCTGTGTACTGTGTACTATTACCCAAAAATAGCTCTGACATTGTTTCCTTAATTCCAGGAAATTATATGATTCAATCATGATCATTGATTCTTTCCAACTTAAACATATGATAGCGTTTGAAGTTGTTCGTAGATTACGCTTGAAAGCTCTTTTTCATTAAACAGTTCTTTATTCCTTGAAGAAGATGGCTATCCTATCGTTGCTGGTGTATTCGAAGCTATCACAACTGAATACATAGAGATAACTGATTGTTTGCGACTTCTGAAAATATACTGTTCCTAAGTCTGAGTCGAACACTTCTGATAACCTAATCTGATGTTCAATGATAGATCTGTAACCACTTCTGAAATACTGAGATATGAATCAATATACCACACTCTGTTACTCAAGTCTGAATACACTTCGCTCTAACAATAGATCTCTCACTGTAGCTTTGAAGTCTGAATAACTGTTCCCGAATGGTCAACTCAGAAGTCAGTGCTTAGCTCAGAACTCTCGAACTGGAAAACTGTAACTGAAAGATATGGCGTCACGAGATCTGAAAAGTTCAATTCTCTTGTCTACTGCGAAACTCTCAATGACGTCACGGAATCTGAAATCTTCAAATTTTCTTATCTTCTGAAAATACTTAATGACGTCACGAATACTGAAATCTTCAATACACATGGATGACGTCATGACTTCTGAAATCTTCTGCGAAAGATTTTCTTAGTCTTATTTTGTTATCACCAAAACTTATAAATTTTATCTTAACAATTTTCCCCTTTTTGGTGATGACAAAACTTAGCAGCCTTACGACTTAGAAAGATATAAGCAAGAAAGCTCAAAGTCGTGCTGAAATTTTATAAATCTCATTAGCTGAACAATGTACACAAGATTTGTACAACAAACTGAAAAACCCTAAAACTGATTCTTTCCATACAGCCACCATTCAGTATCTCTCTTGTAAGATCCATAAGATTCACTGCCAGTACCCGATCCACCACCACCACTGCTGGATCGCCTTTTCTTTTAAGAATCCCTTCTATCATCTCTTCTACTACTTCCACCAGAACCACTACCTCTGCTCGCACTTCCCCCACTGGGTCTATTCTAATCATCTGGAGGCGGTTGAGGGCGGCTGCTACCACCTTACCCCTTTTGGCATCACCACCCCTATTGATATAATCAACAAGGAAGCCAAGCTGGGTGGACAGACTGAGATGATTTTCCTGTGCTTGCGCACGGAAGTCTAGCAATTCACTTCGAAAAGTAGCAAGCCGTTCATCCATCTCCTTAAACAATTCTTTTTGATCTTTGACTACTTTTCGAACATCCGCTAAGTCTGTCGACAAGATGGCATTCCGAGCACGGACAGCTTTTAGTACAAGCGATAGTACATCGGTATCATTATGAGCCTCTTGACGAATATTTTTGATCATGCCTCGGAAGGCTTGATCTTGCGCAGCAAGACTGTCAAGAAGGGCTCTCTCAAGATGATTGATTTTGGACATAACTTCTCCATGAGAATCACCCAACTTTTGAGAATCCCTCGTCTGATTGGCAACAAGTCGAGAGATAGATGCCCGAAGTTCGACAAAAGATGCTGAGATATTTGTGGCAACTGGCAGAGACAACTGATTAACAGGTGGCGGTAGTGACATCTGATTAGGATCAGGAGCAGTGCCATCAGTAGATGTGTCAACAAACTCCTCATCCATGGGACTGATGACATGAAAATCCATAAGGTCATGGTTGGACGAACTGGAATCAGAGTCTGAATGCTGATATTCAATCTGAGCAAAAACTGTATCGGTAAAGTAGATTGGAGCTAACTGTGCAACTGAATCAAAAATACTAGTATCTCTCAAAATTGGTCTGTCCGGAACAAGAATTGAAAGAAAATTACTGATATCAACGGTTTGCAAACCCCCGAATAATCTGTTTCTGACAAAAGCTGTGCATAGCTGTGACCAGCCCCAAGATGTGATTGTCGGTCGACGCAAACTCATTTCTGGAGCTGGCTTAACAAGAGCAAGAGCTCTGCAAAAATTCAGTGAACCTACTGGCAGATGTGTTCCAGAAACAAAGAATTCTGCAGCTTCTAGACAGACATCTTCCCATCTCTTTTTGAGCAGCTTAAAGAATTCACTAATAGTGGGAAGAGTATCTACATAAGAAAATTGCGGCAAAACTTCATTACAAACAACTTGCCTGGGTAACGGCTTCCAGTAGTCAGAACATGGCTCAATCACCCAATATTCATTGACACGGATCATTGTCCTTATCCAGCAAGAAGATTTGATGTTTGTGTTTGATCGGGCGATGACAGTGCCACGATCACGACTCTTTCCTTCAAAAATTTTAGAGCCACGTCATCTCCCACCTAAGACCGTGTGCCTGTATCTGTGCCTTCAGCTCTTCTAACACAAACAAATGAAGATCCGACAGTTTGTCCAAAACTCGGAGATCTATAGCCGAAGAAGGTGTACCAGAGACAAAATTTGATAGATGAGGCTCCAAAAACTTCCTAAGAAGCAGCTATCTGTACATGAGAAGAAGATACGTGAGCCTTTGAAGTGCGACTTTGATCTCCCATATCTGTTTCCAGTTCTTCCCCCATTTCAAACTATTCGGTATCCGCAAGAATCTGCTCAATTATCTGATCAACCGTGTCAACTGATATCTCTAGCTCTCTCTCGGCAACAGTCTCCTCTACAGCTTCCCGCTCAGCTGGTACAGCTGAAATTGGCTCAATGGTTTGGAGAGGCACCGCTATCTGTGCTACAGTCACAAGCTCCAGATTGTCTTTAGAAGGAGCTGCCTTTCCTTTCAATGTCCGTTTTTCTTTTTAACAACTGGGACATCAGCTTCAGTAGCCGATCGCTTTTTCGACACAGCCTTTTCAGCAACTACCAATGCTGGATCATCATCAGTAGGGGAAGCCTTCTTCTTGTGCACAGACTTCTTCTTGACACTAGCTCCCTTAACCACTCCCGACTCATCCGATTTGCCACGATCATCAATAGTCTCATTCGTGGCAACATAGGTTTGTACTGTCTTTGCAGAAAGAATTTTGAGAGGAGGGAAAGTCGTTGCATCTCCCAATGTCACAGCAGGGTCACCCTTCAGCAATACACAGATTTTGGGCCCTTGGCTCTATTTAGGGTTTTGTCCACCATCTCCTTCAACACACCAAACAAAATCTTGCTCCAGTTCACCTTAATTCTGAAGTGGATAGAAGTCATCATTAGAAACCTCTCATGTGTCACAGAATCAAAAGAACCGGCCTTTACGGTTATTGACTTTGCCAAGATATCATTCCGAAGACGGAACTCATACTTCAAAAGACGCTTCTTGTAGGAGGTAGAGACAGGTTCACCTGATTGTGAAAAGATGCTCCGAGCATCGTACACAAGATCCTTAGGAACCTCAGATATATCTACCAACGCCTCTGTGGGCAATCCAAACACTCCCGCAAACCTATCCTCAGTAATAGCAATGTATTTCCCAGAGACAACACCGGTGATGTCGTTATCCTGAACTAGAGCCGTATCAAATAACTGTTCCAGTTCCTGCTCATATAAAACAGATGGACATCCCAGAAATCCCCTAAGCCCAGCATATTCAAGAGCCTTGAACATATTAACCATTTCAGCGTTATTTACGATGCCCAGCACAGAATTGAAGTTCACTTGCAGTGCGGTTGTGGTGAACGAAGATGACATTTCAGTAGATTTGTTGAGAGTACGCCTGCAAGATATCTGTAGAAGGAACACACATAAAGTAAGAACACAGAAATGCTGGAGAATAGATATGCGCAAGGTAAGTGTTAGAGTAAAAGGAAACGCAGTAAATATAAACAAGAATGCAAAAAGATACTAGAGAGAGAAAATGTGGATGTGACGTTTCACATGATGACAACCACGTGTCCATCATTCAATGGCGCAAATAAGATTTTGAAAATATTGTGAAATGATTTTGAAGAGATTTTGACAATATTTCGAAATAAGAGGAATATTTTAAAATGATTTCAAATTTTGACCGCGAGGGTGAAAAGGTAAAAGATAACTGGCGCCAAGCGGTTAACACGTCACAACCTTAAGATCTGTTTAATGTATCATCAGGGGTATTGAGAGATCTGATCATGGATAAGTATCAAATGTGTATACATGACATCTGAGTGTATCCAGATCTCACATATTCAGGTGACTCAGTACTTATTAATTCAGATCTCTCGTTCCCCCTAAAGCTGAGATTCTCCCAAGTCTGATATTTTATCAAACTTGAATTCCACGATGTTCTCCCTGAACAGTAGACTCAGATTTGACAAAACCAGAAAGTTGTTCAACCTGCAAATTGTTAGCGCAGAGACAATCAAGGCAGTTCTAAGAGACCCAACAGATTTCTAAAATAAGAAAACTTAGCGTGTGGCAGGGGCTTTGTGAAGATGTCAGCTACTTGCTGCTCAGTCGACACATACTCCAGCTTGACGTCCTTCTTGAGTACATGATCTCTTATGAAATGATGCCTGATGTCTATATGCGTCGTTCTAGAATGCAGTACTGGATTTTGAGTAATCGCGATGGCACTGGTGTTGTCACAGAGAATAGGCGCTTCAGAAGCATCAATGCCATAGTCCTTAAGCTGGTGTTGTATCCATAAGATCCGAGCACAGCAGCTTCCAGCCGCTAGGTACTCTGCTTCAGCTATGGATGTTGTAATAGAAGTCTGCTTCTTACTGAACCAGGAAATCAAGCGATATCCCAAGAATTGACAAGTACCACTGGTGCTTTTACGATCAACTCTACATCCTGCGTAGCCTGCATCACTGTAACCAATTAGTTGAAAGCTTGAGTCTTTGGGATACCAAAGACCCACGTTGGAAGTTCCTTTTAAATATTTCAGTATTCGCTTTACAGCCATATAATGTGATTGCTTTGGCTCCGCTTGGAATCTAGCACACATACAGACAGCAAACATGATGTCTGGTCTACTAGCAGTCAAGTAAAGCAGGGAGCCTATTATACCACGATATAATGATACCTCAATGGCAGATCCAGCTTCGTCTTTGTCTAGCTTGATTGATGAGCTCATTGGGGTCGCAGCTGCTGAACAGTTGTCCATGCCAAATTTCTTCAGCAGTTCTTTCTGTTGGATCTGTTTCAACAGATCCTGATTTAGTTTTGAATTACACAAAACCTATTGTTGTTATTCTAACAATTCTACTTAAGTGCGCAGATTTCAGGTCGAAGAATATGTCCAGCAGATGTTTCACAATGAATGTTCAGCAGTTGGTTTGATGATTCATGGAATCGGCAGTTGAATTAGCGATGGAGACGTCCAGAGTTATATCACCTGTTCGTAATCAGGCGTAGGCCAAAGTTGAACCAGCTGGAGCACAATAATCTAGCAGATGATGAAGATCAGCTGCAAGCGCTAAAGAGCAAAGTGAACCAGCTGGTACATGAGTTGTGAAGTCTGCTGAAGATTTAGTTCCAGATGATGAAGATCAGCTGGAGGCGCAAGAAAGGAAGCATTTATAAGTACTGCTGATGAATCTATCAGCAGTCGCAATTATAAGTACTGTTAATGAATCTATTAACAGTCGCCTTTCAAGAAGCTGGATGTTTAGCGAGATGATGAAGATCAGCTGGATCGAAGTGAAGTAGCGAGATGATGAAGATCAGCTGGAGCGCTAAGTTTTGATGACTTCAGCAGTAACGTCATCATTCAGCAGGAGCTACAGTTGAAGATTCAGCAGATGAGAAGTAGCGCTAGATTTGGAATGAGCTGTGATGACATCAGCCTTGATGTCATCACAATCAGCAGATAAAGCTAAGCGCAAAAGACGATGCGACGTCGTACTGGAGATCAGCAGATGAAGAAGAGCACGAGAGGAGAAGCGACGTCGTGTTGAGATTCAGCAGATGGATTAGTTGGTGATGACGTCATCGGTGACGTCATCCAGTCGCAAGAATCAGCAGGTAGCTTGCATCCAGACGCAAGAGGAAGCGACGTCGTAGAGAAGATCCAGTCGCAAGCTACAGTGCAATCAGCAGATGCTATTTGGAGTTAGCGATAGCAAAACGATGTCGTTTGCATAAGTTGATACGACAGCGTTTTGCTATTGCGCTAAAGATTCAGCAGGAAGACTTTGCGTTGTTATTTCAGCAGACGAAGCTACAGTGTCCAGTCGCAACGCAAAGATATCCAGTCGCAAGATGAACCAGTCGCAAGCAACAGCAGCATCCAGTCGAGAGCTTATTAGAATCAGCTGTTGCTACTCAACCAGTCGCAAGCTTTGCATACTCAGTCGACTTGTTTCCCAGGCGCAAAGAATTGAAGATGGAGCAAAGCGCAGCAGTCGTTGTGTTATTTCAGCAGCGAAGCAGTTGACAACTTACGAAGAGATATCAAAGCTGGATGTCAACTGCTGAGCTTATATTCAAAATGGAGAAAGCGACAGAAGCCTGCAAAAGAAAAGGACGTAAGTACTTTTACTTTTCAGAGGAGCGTTGCACAATTATGGAAAGAAGACAAGATAGCCTTCTGGAGCGCTGAAGAGTTTTGGAAGCTTTCCAACGGGAAGAATTTACAGAAGCTATATATTGGAGGCGACGCCAATTGAAGAAACTGACCCACAGAAGCTCAGTGGAGTGAACGAGACGCTATGCGTTCGTTCAGTTGGTGCTACTACAATACTGTGGGAAATATTCATTGATTACACAGTGCACCAACAGAGGGAAAATAATCTGAAGTGAAGCTGTCAACTAATCATTCGAGAGAGAGTTTCATTGCAGTTGACAGTGTAGCTAGAATAAGTTGGAACGACAGCGTTTTGCATTCGCAATCAGCAGATGAAGAAGAGCGCAAAGAGTCGATGCGACGTCGTGAGAGTCACACAGTTGCGGCTGATGTGCATTTGTGGAGTCTAGGAGTTCTCGCAGCTGTTGGTTGCGGGATTGGGTCTGTACACGAGTTGTAAGATCAAATCTTCTAGTAGTGGATCCTTCCGAGGTGGAAGAAGGGGAGATGTAGGACATTGAGGTCCGAACTTCCAGAAACAAATATGCTGCGTATCGTATCTCTTTTATTCATTCAGCACTCGCATTATTTTAGCACGCATAACACACGCATACAGTTCAGCAGCACACAAGCACGCAAGTCTCGAACAGATTTATGTTGTACATAAATCTGTTTGAGTTGTTTTAAAATATAGGATTCAGTTCTGGTATTTTCCGCATGATTTTTAAATCATACCAGATCGGTTTCCGGTGCTCTGTTTATTTTAAACGTTCAAGAACAAACGAGCTATTGCAGCTCAAGTTAGTATCAGCAGCCAGCAAAATCGTTTAGAAAAGCATTTCAAATGTGCTGTTGCTGCTGATCTTCTTATTGATCCTAAATTTCAAATGCGGACCAACACTTTCGTATACTTAGCTTGATTAATGAAAATTCCATTTTCAAGTTGTCGAACTTGTAAGCCCAGAAAGAACATTAGCTCGCCCATCATGCTCATCTCAAATTTGTCCTGCATTAGCGTAGAAACTTTCAGACATAGCTTGGGGTTAGTTGACCCAAATATGATATCATCAACGTAAATCTGAACTAACAGAACATGATCAGCTTTGACAAATTTAAATAGAGTCTTATCCACTGTGCCTATTGTGAAATCATGATCAATTAGGAATTTAGACAGTGTATCATACCAAGCTCTGGGTGCTTGCTTCAACCCATATAGAGCTTTATCCAATTTATAAACATAATCTGGATATGTATGATTTACGAAGCCAGGAGGTTGTGCAACATACACTTCCTATATTATGACGCCATTAAGAAATGTACTCTTAACATCCATTTGAAATACTTTAAAGTCTTTGAATGCAGCGTATGCAAGGAACATGCGTATTGCTTCTAATCTAGATACTGGTGCGAAGGTTTCATCAAAATCTATTCCTTCCATTTGCCTAAAGCCCTGAGCAACTAGTCTAGCTTTGTTCCTTGTTACTATTCCATCTTCATTCAGTTTATTCCTAAAGACCCATCGAGTTCCTATAACTGAATGTTTTGAAGGTCTAGGTACAAGTTTCCATACGTTTTTTCGCTTAAACTGATTAAGTTCTTCCTGCATTGCATCTATCCAGCTTGGGTCTGCTAAGGCTTCATCTATTTGGTTAGGTTCTATATGAGAGATGAATGCTGAATCAAAATGATCATGCATAAGCTGGCTTTGTGTGCGAACAGGAGATTCGATGTTACCTATGACCTTCTCAGGTGGATGATTTATATTCCACCGGAGATCAAGTCCAATTGGGTTTGCTTCCTGTTCTTCTTGGATGTCTTGCTGGATAGCCACATCTGGATTATTTGACACCAATTAATGATTTGCGTTCGCATCTTGTGCATCAGATGTTGATCGTTGTGTGGCGAGATCTGTTTGTGCAACATCTGTTTGAACATCATCTTGAGCATTTGTCGCTTTAGCTCCATCAGCAGGTGTTCTTCTTGGATGTCTTGCTGGATAGCCACATCTGGATTATTTGACACCAATTAATGATTTGCGTTCGCATCTTGTGCATCAGATGTTGATCGTTGTGTGGCGAGATCTGTTTGTGCAACATCTGTTTGAACATCATCTTGAGCATTTGTCGCTTTAGCTCCATCAGCAGGCACATTTCGAGAGATCTTATCCTGCGTTGAGTCAATGTTAATTAAATCGATGACTACTGGATTACCTGTCAGATCTTGTTGAGCATTGTTATGCGGTGTTTCCAGTGCTGGTTGTATCTCTGCTGAGTATCTTTGTTGTGCCACGTCATCATCTGAGTCATCAATGCTGGATGATTCTAGACGTGAGCATAAATCGTTGAGGCTCGCAGCTGAGTTGGATCTAAATCTTGTCTCATCAAAGACAACGTGTGCTGATTCTTCAACAGTCAGACTTCGATTGTTGAAAACTCGATAAGCTTTGCTCACTGCTGAATAACCTTGGAAGATACCTGCATCAGATTTTGCATCAAAAGTTGTTAGGTGCTTCTTACCATTATTATGAATGAAACACCTGCACCCAAACACCCTGAAATATGATATATCAGGTTTCTTGTCACTCCAGATCTCATATGGGGTTTTACCGTGCAACTTGTTAATCATAGATCTGTTCTGAGTGTAGCAAGCTGTGTTAACTGCTTCTGCCCAGAATTTTTGCGAAATGCCAGAATAAGCAATCATAGATCTAGCAGCTTCTTTTAAAGTGCGATTTCTCCTCTCAGCCAGCCCGTTCTGCTGAGGAGTTCTAGCTACTGAAAGCTCATGCTTTATCTCTAAGTCGTCTAGATAAGAAGTTAATTTATGATTTAAAAATTCAGTACCACGATCACTTCTTATCCGGTTGACTGTACAAGATCTGTCATTTTGTAAACGTTTCAAAAGCCGAATGAGTTGGTCAGCGGTATCAGATTTTGCTTTTAAAAACAACACCCAAGTAAATTTAATTAAATCATCAACAACAACTAGGGTGTAATTCGTTCCCCCTAAGCTTGTTACGGGAATAAGACCAAAGAGATCCATATGTAAAAGCTCTAAGCTTCGGGAAGAACGTTTACCGCCTTTATTTTTAAAAGTAAACTTGATTTGTTTACCAAGATGACATGCGACACATATCTTGTCCTTAGAAAAATTGATTTTGGGCATACCAGAAACCAGTTCATGCTGACTCAAATGGGCAAGCATTTTAAAGTTTATATGTTTCATTCGCTGATGCCACAACCAGCTCTTGGAAGAGTTAGCTGCAAGGCAGATCTGTTCAGATCCCATGGGTTCTGACCAATTAATAATGTAGGTATTCCCCGATCTTTTACCTACCAATACAGTCAGTCCTTCTGGACTCTGAACTGTGCATGTGTGCTGTTGAAAGTTAACTATGTAAGCTTTGTCACATAGCTGACTTATGCTAATCAAATTATAGCGCAAGCTATCAACAACTAGAATATCAGATATTGAAATGTTACCATGGGTAAGCTTACCCTTACCCACAGTGTTACAATGTGAGTTATCACCAAAACCTATCTTTGCTCCTTTGTGTGGAGTAACATCTGATAGCAGCTTTGGGTTTCCAGTCATGTGTCTTGCACACCCACTATCCAGGTACCATATGATTGACTCATCTCCATCCTTGTACATGTTATCCTGCAATCATAAAAACAGACTTTGGTACCCAATTTTACTTGGGTCCAGATAGGATTATCCCTTTCGGGACCCATACTTGAATGACCTTGACAGTTTTCCCAGTATGATAGTCCATAAAGGTCTGTGCAGATATATTGTGATATCTGTTGAGTGTTGGTTTGATATTTTGACCATTCAGATCTCTCCTCGGCTGAACCTTTCTCCAAACAGCTTTACCTTCTTCGAACTACGCCTGGGCTGGTGAGAAACAAACGAGTTAGAACCAGCTTTCGCTTTATCTTTGTCAAGTCTGTTCTTTAGCCAGCTTGGCTTGGAGTTCTCAGGTATGAGATAACCGATACCAGCTTTTCCTTTTTGATTCAGCTTTGAAGAGTTCTGGTCATCATACCTCACTGACTCGCATGTATCATGTGTCATACTGGCTTTGACAAAGCTCATCTTTTTGAACTTGTCATATACCAGATATGACTGAGTACTGGTTTCTCCAGCGCTGCTTTCACCAGCATTGAAACCTAAGACAGTTCTATCATTCGCTGGCTTCTGAATTTCACACAACTTATCTAGAGAAACAGAAGACTGGGTCCAGGAGCTCATCACTTCATTTAACCTTTCGTTTTCTGATTTGAGCTCAAAGGATCTTAATCTCAACAAATCATTCTCAGCCTTCATCTTACTCAACTCGATTTGTAAACTGCCAGCTTTACCAAGTTGAACAGATCTTGGTTCTACTGAACTATTTTTCAAATCTACGTTTGCAGCTTTGACTTCCTCGAATGTCTGAGAAAGTTTACGGTACTCTTGGACCACTTCATTTAATGTAGTGATTAGTTCCTCTCGTGTAAATTCAGTATTTGAAAAATCGAATACCTCATCTTCTGAAGTCTGATTAGCCATGAGACAATGAACTTCCTCCTGTTCACTATCGCTGGATGAAGAGCTGCTTGATGAGGAATCTGTATCGGTATCAGCCCAGTTCTTGTTGCTCTCCTCAGCAACCAGTACTTTGCGATCGTTATTTATGCTGGGCCTCTTATCAGATCTTGTCCTCATTCTTCTTTGTTTGGATCTTTCCTTTGATCTTTCGTCTTTCTTCTCATCTTTTCTGGGTCTGTCCTCCTTCTTTGGCCTGTTACAGTCAGCAGCAAAATGACCCGAAT
The DNA here is from genome assembly GCA_001598015.1 of Dorcoceras hygrometricum. Classification (NCBI taxonomy): domain Eukaryota; kingdom Viridiplantae; phylum Streptophyta; class Magnoliopsida; order Lamiales; family Gesneriaceae; genus Dorcoceras; species Dorcoceras hygrometricum. The sequence continues at coordinate 44,020 of KV008772.1, forward strand.
GACCACAGTTGAAACAGTTCATATCAGTAGATAACTTTTCAGATTTATTATAATTATTATAAGAGAAAGAAGGATTGTAGGATTTTCTCGGATATTTTCCAAACTTCTTAACGAAGAGGGACATGACGTCGTTGCTGAATTGTTCAGCTGCCTTGCTAGTGCTTGGAGGACCACAGTTGAAACAGTTCATATCAGTAGATAACTTTTCAGATTTATTATAATTATTATAAGAGAAAGAAGGATTGTAGGATTTTCTCGGATATTTTCCAAACTTCTTAACGAAGAGGGACATGACGTCGTTGCTGAATTGTTCAGCTGCCTTGCTAGTGCTTGGAGAGCACTGTTCAGATGTTGTTGCCGCCAATGCTTTGGTTGGTTGGGATGAGAGGTTCCAACTTCAGATCTTGTCTCTAGCTCAAACTCATAGGCTTTAAGATTTGCAAAGAGGTCATGCAATTCCAGCTTGTTCAGATCTTTGGATTCACGCATAACCATGGTCTTAACATCCTAATCTCTGGGCAACGCTCTCATCACCTTCAACGCCAACTCATGGTTGCTGTATTCTTTGCCCAAACTGGTAAGCTCTATCACCACAGCACTAAATCTCTCATCGAACTCCGCCATGGTTTCTCCATCTTTCATCTTCATTGACTCATATTTCTGCTGAGCCACAGTAAGCTCCTTTGTCTCATCATTTCCCTCACAGATTTGTATTTGCTTCTCCCAAATCTTCTTGGCAGTGGTACAGGTTTTGATTTTGCTGAACATATTTTTGTCCAGCGTCTTGTACAGGATATCTCTGGCCACATTGTCCAAGTTCGCCTTCTTCTTATCCTCATTGGTATACTCATGTCTCCTCTTTTCCACATACTCAGGACCACCATCAGTCGTCGCGAATGCTATGTTGATCTTCATTATTTTCATTGGACCATCAGTGATGACTGACCACATATCATCGTATTGAGCAGCTAAGTGCGATTGCATTCTGATCTTCCATTCATCATAGTCCTCCTTATAAAACATAGGAATCTTATTGTGAGAGGTAGAAATATTGAAATATATAAATCACAAATAACAAAATGTTCAATACTGAGATAGTGCAGGCTCCGATACCAATTGATAGGATCAATATGGATCGAAAATAGCCTTAGGAGTTCAGAAGGGGGGGGGGGGTTGAATGAACTCCTTGTATTTTAAATTTTCGAAACCTTAAAATGATTTTTACAAGTGCCTCGCTTAACTTAAATCCGAGTTACCAGATTTAAGGTATCTCAGTCTCAAATCAGATTTCTCGACTAACAAATAATGTGCGGAATGAAGTCGATGAATATGTGAACAGTGTAATGATAAATAAATGCAGTAAAGTAAAAGTTCAAGGTCGAGAGTTTGTTTATGGAAGTTCAGATATCAAATCCTACGTCTCCCCTTCTTCCTTCTTTAGGAAGGTTCCACTAGAAGGTTTTGATGACTACAGACACTGTAAACACCCAAACACCGAGCCTTGCTCCAGGTGAACTCCTAGCAACTCCAAATGACAACACGCAGACGCAGCTACTGTTTACAAACACTTTGATTTTCTCAAACGGCTTTATGTAGCACGTTTGTTACAGACTCAATCTAGAATGAAACAGTGAAAAACAATATGTTGAGTGCTGTAAATCTTCTGGTTTCTATACTATGAAACTCAATCCACACGGTGAACCAGAAGAAATATCTCGAAGATTTAAATTGTTAAGAACAGTGATGAAAATCTTCTTCGAGATTGAAAAACTGGACTTAAAAAATTTAGCAATGTATTTCCAGTGACTGTGTGAGCTTTTGAAAGATAGTGTCGATAGGCAATAAGCTCGAGAGTGATGAAGACACAGAATACGCGAGAGACAGAGAATTGGCAGAAGTGTTCTCAATTTGAATTCTTCAGCCTTGTATACCCTTTGTCTCCAACGGTCAATAAATTTCGCCTAAGGAAACAAAAGCCTTTTTGAATATATGTCCATCGCATATCCTGCTCCACAAAGATGGTAGTCTGCGCTTGGCAGGGCCAAATTGTCGTATATCCATATTTGGGTAAATATCGTATAACGTTCTCTGTGTACTGTGTACTATTACCCAAAAATAGCTCTGAAATTGTTTCCTTAATTCCAGGCAATTGTACGATTCAATCGGGATCATTGATTCTTTCCAATTTAAACATATGATAGCGTTTGAAGTTGTTCGTAGATTACGCTTGAAAGCTCTTTTTCATTAAAACAGTTCTTTCTTCCTTGAAGAAGATGGCTATCTTATCGTTGCTGGTGTATTCGAAGCTGTCACAACTGAATACATAGAGATAATTGAGTGTTTGCGACTTCTGAAAATATATTGTTCCTAAGTCTGAGTCGAACACTTCTGATAACCTCAAATCTGATGTTCACTGATAGCTCTGTAACCACTTCTGAAATACTGAGATCTGAATCAATATACCACACTCTGTTACTCAAGTCTGAATACACTTCGCTCTAACAACAGATCTCTCACTGTAGCTTTGAAGTCTGAATAACTGTTCCCGAATGATCAACTCAGAAGTCAGTGCTTATCTCAGAACTCTCGAAACTGGAAAACTGTAACTGAAAGATATGACGTCACGAGATCTGAAAAGTTCAATTCTCTTATCTACTGCGAAACTCTCAGTGACGTCACGGAATCTGAAATCTTCAAATTTTCTTATCTTCTGGAAATACTTAATGACGTCACGAATACTGAAATCTTCATTACACTTGGATGACATCATGACTTCTGAAATCTTCTGCGAAAGCTTAAGATCATTTCTTAGTCTTATTTTGTTATCACAAAACTTATAAATTTTATCTTAACATGGTTGTTCTCCTTCAGACATTAGGAGTAGCATTCGATGTCTTACCAGCCTCCCCAGATTCTATTCATTCAGCCTACCAGCCTCCCCAGATTCTATTCATTCAGCCGAACCAATTGCAGTAGTCACATCTTTGTTTGGTCTGGTGGGGCTATGCATGCGATCACAGTATCTGTAGCTGATAAGATGTGCCCCCATATATATGGAGGGGGCATTACACAGACCCAAGAAAGGCATGTGTCACAACCCGCCTAAGTCTTGTGGAGTTTGAAGCCTAGAGGTTATTTTTAATCCAACAAGACTAGCCCTCCTTCTTAGCCAAAGTTCCTTGGGCCCAACTTATAAATAGCCTTCTAGATTCTTCTCTTTTTAGATATGTAGACCCTTCTAGATAAGCCTTGTAAATACTTAGAATCGTAGGAGGTTGTAGAGAATTCTAGAAGTCTTAGTGTAACGCCCGGAAATCCTAATTACGTGGAAATGAGTGTATGACTAGAGACAAAATTATTTTAGAAAATTATATGTTATTTTATGTGATTTATTTATAGTCTAATGTTTCATGATATGCATGTTATGCTTTTAGCCCTTTTGATTTCCGGACGCGTGGAAGAGACTAGGGACGACCGAGATGAAAATTTATTTAAATATTTTTAAGCCCTCATATTTTTAAGAGCTAAAATTTATATTTTTAAATAGTATTTATGAAAAATGAGCTTTTATGATTATTAGTTGAGGGGAACCCATTTTTTGCCTATACGGGCTGTTTTAATGGACTGCCTATATTTCAAAATTGAGTAGGATATATATTACGAAAATTTAAGATTTTAAAGCCTATGTTTAGAGTTTGATTTAACATTTTAAATTAGTGGATGGTTAGTATTGGAAAAGTCTATTATTTTCCTAATTAAAACATTTGAAGGGGTCATTTTTGACATCACTCATTTCACAACCCTAATTTTCTTATAACCCTAGCATCCACCTCCCTCCTCCTCACTCTCACGCCACTCCCCTCTCCCCTTGCACAAAATTGTTCAAGTTTTTGGTGTAATTCAAGGTGGTTTGTCCCGATCTCGCGTCCCCCGCTTCGGTAACTCGCAGTTATTCCTTATTCTCCAATCAAGGCATGTTATAGCTCTCCTTTCTCACCATTTACGCCATATTATACTGTTTTTAATGAATAATTGCATGAATAGTATTTGATTTGGATTGATCTATGCATAATGCTTGAGATCCATGCATGTTTCATCGTTTTGAATACATGTTTGATTCGTTTCTTGTGATGCTTCAGTCATGGGCGGTTCATGGGGATTGGGTCTGGTCCAAGTGTAGTCTAGATAGTTAGGAAATCAATTTAGGATCACTTAGGTCTAAAAGGGAAGCGATTTGGTCAAGGAACGAATTATTTACGAATTTTATGATCAGCACGTGTTTTGGCTTATCGTCCGTGCACGATAGTAGAGATGTTGGGGTCAGGTAAGTCGCTCAATGTGGTTTGAGTAATCAAGATTTATTTCATGAGATAGCTCATTGAGTTAGGGTCACGTAGGTCCAAACGGAGAGTGATTTGGTCAAGGAACGAATTAGTTATGAATTTTATGGCTAGCACGTATCCTGGCTGCAGTCTGCGCGCGGGAAGTGGGTTTACGGGCATTGGTTTGGTAACGTCCTGAATCATTTTTGTGTCTCGTTTGCTCCTGTGGCTGCTGGGTTGAGTTAGGGTGAGGTGGATAAAAAAAGAGAGTGATTTAGTTAAGAAATGAATTTTTAATGATTTTTACCGTTTTGTCGCTTGAAGTGAGCCTCGTGGGGTCATTTTTGTGAAAATTGAGATTTCGAGTCTTAGACGCTGCCAAAGTTCGTGGATGACTTTATTTAATGTTTTAAGCATATTTTAAGATGTTTTCCAGTATTTTTAGAATTTATTTGATTTATGAGATTTTTGGCAATTTTCATGACAAATTAATGCATAGAAAATTATTTTTACGTGTGTTTTTTAAAACTGTCAAAGATGGATCGGGTAGCTTATTCGAGGGTCGAGTCAAAATATTTTAAGTTTGGTCCGACTTATTTTATTTCTTGAACGAGTATTTTAATTTTAAAGTTTTAGGTCCAATTTTAGGAATTTTGGGTCAAATGGTTTAAGTAAAAATTTTAATTATTTTATGGACCTAATATATATTTTAAGTTTTAAAGTCAAAATTGGTCAATGGGACTTTTATTTAGTTAAATTTTTAATTTTTGATTTTAAAGTAAATGAGTGAGTATTTTATAAACTTTTAAAGCTCAATTTAAAGTTATGGGCCAAGTCATGTTTAGGGTTAGATGTCAATTTAAAGTTAAGTCTAGTCTTTTGGGCTTAGAATTAGTGGACCGGACACCTGAACCAGCTCTTTATCAGAGTAGAAAATGTAGAAGCCTGTGAATGTCAGGCCTCGTGCTCATATCAGAGATAAAATATACAAACACGTGTGGAAGCTACTAAAAAGCGGGTAAAATTTTCGCTTTTGGCTTGACGGTTTAAAACAATGTAATTTAAAATAGCGCGATACTCAAAATATATATCCCAGTTTACAAACAAAACCAACAAAGGCTACCAGCCAAAGTAAAACAGTATAGCATCAACACAAGTATCAGACTCCAGCAACGTAATACAACAACTATGCACAGGGCATCCCCTGGCTAACCATACTGATACATATAAATATGCTATACGCTACTGGGATACTCTAACCACCTCCTGGGGCATCTCCAGTCGGGTGAAACCCACGACCAGCTGTAAAACCTGGATTACCTGAAAACAACATAGGCAAGAAAACAAACCAAGCCCCAGAGGGACATGGTCAAACCCCAGTACGGAGAGCAACTGAAACAGCTAAAGGAAAGCATAAGATAAAAATGCAGATGCTATGCATGAGACACCGGATAACAGCTGAAGGCTACAACCGAACAGGGAGCCAAGGAATTCAAACATAGCTCCAACAGATCTGCAACAAACAGTGGCCACGGGGTGTGTTCAAAGTGTGGTAATGAGCCACTCGCCTTGACACTACACCCGAATACCAGATGCATCAAACAACTCAACCTGCTGTTGCCTCGCCCATGAACTGTGGTAGTTAACCACTCGGCGCATGGTGGCTAACAGATCCCAGCAGGGAGATGAGAGTGCGGTATTGCCGCTCGCCCTCGCATTCTGGTAAGAAATAACAGCAATACAACAGAATACCAAGCAATGGCTACAACAGAAATCTAAATGCAATATGGGAAATGCGTGTATTCATAAACACAGCAGCTAAAATCAATAGCAATCACATATGCACACAGAAATATCCACGACAATGCACAAGCAGCCATATAACATTAAATCTCACGCCAATTCCCAGCTACCTCAAGCTCAGATCGGTACCTCTAATTCCTGTTAAACGCTCACCACAACAAGTCCCGTGAAATCTGGTAGAAACCTGCTAAAACAACACGCACAAGATCTCAGGGAAGCTAAGAGAAGCTCACGGCCGGGAGCTACACTCAACCAGTGAAATATCTTACCTCAACAATTTAACAGGAAGCTTAAATAAAGGCTAGGAACAAGATCTCATCAAAACCAACGAAGTTCTACCTGAACTACGAAACACATGATCACAACAGCAACTTCGTGTTTTTGCTCCAGGCAACAACAGCCTCCTAAATCGGTATAGGGTGAAAGAGCTTCTCGAGAGGAGTCCAACGCTACCTCGAACGTGAAAAATGGTGGCCGAAAACGATGGGAATCGCCGAATAAAATCTACGGTGAACAGTACTCTAGGGTTCGAGAAACAGGGGTCGACAATCGGGAGAATTTTACTAAGTATGGGATCTGGTATCGCAAATCGAAGACCAAGTCTTCCTTAAATACACGAGTGAAATCTGGTTAAAATGTCCACCGACAAAAATAGATCCCACAAGCCAACCAACGCATGCGCTACATTGCTCAAAAGCCACGGTGAAGTCTGATTACTACCAATCAAAAACGCTGAAAGCTGGAATGGTGCTAACACTAAAATCCGAACAACAAACGCATTAAAATCTAGAGAAATCTGAACAATAAACGCACTACCCGCTGGTCACTAAACGTTGGAATCTGGTCACTCGCATGCTAACTCGCGAAGCAGATTTCACACAATAGCGCAAACAATTACACCTCACTCTACGTCCAGATCTCAGCACCTAGCGCAACAGCTTTCACGCGAAATGCAAAACACGTGGGCAGATCTCACAAACATACCGCGGTAGATCTCAACAATTTAGCGCAACAGATTTCACCACATGCCGCAGCCAGATCTCTCCTTCCCACGCGGCATCCAGACTTCACAAAACAACGCATCGCACGCTGCGCCACGCTCAACAGTTTTCTCCCGCGCGCACCAGATCTCACCTACGCTACACATCGCGCCACAACAGCAAGCGTCCAGCTTTCTCAAAAATCCGAACAGATTTCACGCAAACACCGAGCAGATTTCACCCGAACGCTCAAAATATATTTCTCACAAAAATCAGATTTCAACTCGAAAATTCCAAATTTCCAGATTTGTTCTAAATGTGATTTCTGACCCGAAAATGCAAACGAAACTTCAAAAAGAATTCCAAACACCCAGAATTCCTCAAAAACCGATTAATCCAACAATTAATCTTTATTACAATTTCCAGGTCTCACATTTCTCTCCCACTAAAAAGGATTTCGTCCCCGAAATCAAACAAAAATTCTGAAATACAACACCGAAATTCGCTTAACACATGGCCAAGAGTTCAAGATTACTGAACAAACAAATAACAACAACTAGGAAAGAATTGCAACCAAAGCTACAACTACTGGGAATCTAGCACAACAGCTACTCAAACAGATGCGGCCACTCGCGCTGCATATTTTCCTCCAGCTCCCAAGTAGCTTCTTTCCTACCATGTTTGCTCCATTGCACCATCACCAATGGAATGATCTTACTCCTCAATTGTTTCTCTTTTCAGCTAAGGATCTGCAAGGGATATTCCTGGTAGCTCAACGTCTGATCTAGCTTAACCTCGTCAGCTCTCAGCACATGAGACGGATCTGGCTCATACTTCCTCAACATGGAAACATGAAAGACATCATGTAGAGAAGATAATTCCGGAGGCAACAATAACCGATACGCTAACGGGCCAATACTCTCGACAATCTCATACGGTCCGAGTAACGAGGGGCTAACTTTCCCTTGTGTCCAAAGCGATAACACTGCGAAACGGAGAAACTTTGAGGAATACCTGATCACCAACCTGAAACTCGAGAGGTCGACGCCTCCTATTCGCATAACTGGCTTGGCGATCCTGGGCGGCTTTCATCCGCTATCGAATTAGATCAACATGATCCTTCATTTGCTGCACAAAGTCTGGGGCAGATAGCTGCTTCTCCCGCACTTCTTCCCAACATACTGGCGATCTGCACTTCCTGCCATACAAGGCCTCAAACGGCGCCATGCCAATCGTCACTTGATAGCTGTTATTGTAGGAAAACTTCACCAAAGACAACGCGTCTTGCCAGCTACCTCCTAAATCCAACACAACAGCTCGTAACATATCCTCCAACGTCTGGATAGTTCGCTCAGATTGGCCATCTGTCTGGGGGTGATACGTTGTACTCATAGCCAATCGGGTACCTAGAGCTGCTTGCAAACTCTTCCAAAACCTGGAAGTAAACCTTGGATCCCGGTCTGAGACGATCGAAATAGGCACATCGTGCAATCTAACCACGAAATCCACGTACAGTTTCGCCATTTTCTTTAGAGAAAAGGTCATACCATAGGGAATAAAATGTGCAGACTTCGACAACCGGTCGATAACCACCCAAATATCATCGCATCCTATGCTGGAACGAGGCAGATGCGTCACGACAGCCATAGCTATGTGCTCCCAATTCCATTGGGGCACTTCCAAACTCTGCAACAGACTACCGGGTCTCATCCTTTCGGCCTTAACCATCTGACAGTTCAAACAACGAGCGACAAAACCAGCAACGTCACTCTTCATGCCAGCCCACCAAAAATGCGGCTTCAACGCTTTGTACATCTTCCGTGCACCGGGATGTACACTATGTCTGCTGCAGTGCGCTTCCCAAAGGATCTCCTCCTTCAAATCAATGAGGTTAGGCACAACCAGCCTGCCACGAAACCTCAAGCAACCATCAGAAGAAATAGAATAATCCTCAAGTTCTCCAGCCCTGACCTTTAACTTCAACTCGTGGATGGAAGGATCAGTCCTTTGAGCTGCTCGAATACTAGAAACAATCTGCGGATCCACTTGGAAATAAGAAACAACAACGCAATCATCAGCCGGATAGAATCTCCAACCAGTAGTATTAAGATGCTCCTGATCCTTAGAAATATACAACGAAGCAAGCATATCACTAGCCTTCCTGCTCAAAGCATCGGCCACTACGTTCGACTTTCCAGGTTGATACTTGATCTCACAATCAAAATCCTTTAGCAGCTCCATCCAACGACACTGTCTCATATTCAAATCGGGCTGCGAAAACAGATACTGCAAACTTTTGTGGTCCGAGTACAGCACAAATTGCTCGCCATACAGGTAATGTTGCCAGATCTTCAATACAAAGACCACGGCTGCAAGCTCCAAATCATGGACTGGATATCGAGTCTCATGCGGCTTCAACTGCCGTGAGGCATACGCAATGACTCGACCATTCTACATCAAAACAAAACCCAATCCATTGAGCGAAGCGTCAGAACAAACAACAAAACCACCTGATCCGGATGGCAGAGCCAACACAGGTGCGGTAGTCAGTTTCTCCTTGAGCAATTGAAACGCATTCTCACATTGCTCAGTCCACACAAAACGTTTGTCCTTCTGTGTTAGTTGAGTCATCGGATTTGCTATACTAGAAAATCCTTCGATGAAACGATGATAATAGCCAGCCAGACCCAAGAAACTGCGAATCTCTGACACATTCCTGGGATGCTCCCAGTTCAGAATAGCATCAACCTTACTGGGATACACAGAAATCCCCTCGGCTGAAAACATGACCCAAGAATACGACACGATCCAGCCAAAACTCGCACTTGGAGAATTTAGCATACAACTGCTGGTCTCGAAACGTCTGAAGGACAATTCGCAAATGCTCCTTATGCTCCAAAGGAGTCTTAGAATATACCAAGATGTCGTCAATGAACACTATCACAAACTGATCTATGAACTCTCTGAAAATCCGGTTCATCAGATCCATAAAGACTGCAGGCGCGTTGGTCAACCCAAACGGCATAACCAAGAACTCAATGTGTCCATACCTCGTACGAAAAGCAGTCTTTGCGACATCTTGATCTCTTACTCTCAGCTGATGGTACCCAGAACGCAAGTCAATCTTCGAATACACCGAAGAACCTTGCAACTGATCAAACAGATCACCGATCCTGGGTAAAGGGTACTTGCTCTTAACAATCGCTTTGTTCAAATGGAGAAAATCAAAGCACATCCGCATTGATCCATCCTTCTTCTTCACAAACAAAATGGGCGCTCCCCACGGCGACATACTAGGTCGGATGAAACCCTTCTCCAGCAAATCGTCCAACTGCACCTTGAGCTCTCTAAACTCCACAGGCGTCAAACGATACGGGGCACGAAAAATCGGATCTGTGCTAGGCACCAGCTCAATGCTGAAGTCAATCTCCCGCCTCGGAGGAAAACCAGGAATCTCCTCCGGAAACACATCGGGAAAATGTCGCACCATGGGAACGTCGCTAAGCTGCACACGAGAAGAAGAAGACGCATCCAAAGAGTAGATCATGAAGCTAGCATTCCCAAAGGACGACAAACTGAACATCTCCATCGCTGAGACTAACGGGATCTTCGATCGAGAATCCTGGCCGTAGAAGTCCCACTTCTCTCCAGACAAAGACCTAAAACGAACAATCCCATGGAAGCAATCCACGGAGGCCCTATAATTGGACAAAACGTCCATCCCAACGATACAATCGAAATCCCACAAAATCAGATGGATCAAATTTGCCAACAACACATGCTCACCGAACCGCAACACGCCATATAAAAAAACCTCCTGAGAAAATAGGCTCACACCGCCAGGGGTAGAAACAGAAACAGCATCGCGCAAAGGAATGGTACACAGACCATGCTCAACAACAAACGAATCAGAAACAAAATAATGCGATGCACCGGTGTCAAACAACACACGCGCAGGAAAATCAAAAACAAGAAAAGTACCTGCGATCACCCGACTCGGCGTCTCGTCGGCCTGCTCCCTAGTCATGACGTTGGCTTGAGCATGCTGAGGTCCAGAATAAAACGGCTGAGACGACTGTCCGAATCGCGACGGACCAGGCTGCTGGAACGGCCTGAACGGAGTCTCACCAATCCTGAGCTGCTGAAACTGGGGGGGAACGACCCCTAGATTGTCCTCCTTGACCCTGAGGTGGGGCTGCGGCCTGCTGCGATCCCACTGACGGGCACACCCTAGCAAAATTCCCATACTGACCGCAAATGTTGCAAGAGCCCTGCACTCCAACACACTGGGTAGAAGGATGCTTGCCACCACAAAAACCACAAAACTCAGCCCGAGAACCACTGCTACTCGAGCTACCTGAACCGGACGAACCTGAACCAGACTTCTTCTTGAACTGTTGACCGCGGGGTCGAAATATCTGACGACCAGACTGCTGTGCCACCTGCGGCTGCTGCTGCTGCTGTGGTTGATGTGCTGACTGGGAAGACTGAGAAGACTACGCTCCCTGACCAGTGGGACGACCACCCTGAGCCACCTGCTGCCTACGAGCACGACGACTACGCAAACCCTCCTCAATGTCGATGGCACTATCCACTGCCTCAGCATAAGTCTTGGGTTTGCTGGTCAGCGCCATCTGATACAGTTCCTCATTCAAACCCTCTAAGAATCTGGTCCTCTTGGCCCTCTCCCGGCCAGAAACATGAGGGACGTACGCCAACAGAGAAGAAAACTTCCTAGCATACTCCCGGATAGACATCGAGCCCTGCTCCAGATGATCGAACTCCCGCTCCCGGGCGTTCACGTAAGACTCGGGTACATACTCCTGCTGGAAGGTCTCGCAAAAAACTGTCCCAAGAGATCCAAACACCGGTCTCCAGCAAGGAACTCAAAGCTCCTCGCAACCAGCGCTCCGCAGCCTTCCTGAGCAATAGGGTCACTAAACTCAGCCGAAGATCATCATCATACTGAACCCGATCGAAAAGACCAATAATGTTCCGGAGCCACAAGTCTGCATCCTCACTGGAATCATCACCATTAAAGACTGGAGGGTTCATCCGCTGAAACTGTTGGCAGACAATGGCGGATACGGATCCCGTTTCCCGGGGGCGCAGCGGAAATCAAAATTATGCCCCGATAAATGTTCAATACATTAATACAATTCAATAAACATTCATAGGGCGTTTATCGAATCGTTACCTTGCTGGCGTCTAGGCGCCTGGCTCCAACCAGAATTCGCAGGGAAATCTGGCTCTTGAATTGTAGGCGGCGGTAGATCCTCCTAATCAGGTCCACGACCGGAAACAAGCTTCCTCCATCAGTCTTCACTAGAAGATCTGAAGGATTTTGGCACGGACGGAAACTCCTCGTCGCGGTGATCAAAACAAGTCCGATCACGGGGCGGCGGACGGCGGCGGCCGGCGGTGG
>KV008772.1:58030-69901 GCA_001598015.1 Dorcoceras hygrometricum
AGTAATGTTGTCCGCAGAGGCGACTCTCTCAACTGCTATGTCACCTCTAGGCACAATATCCCGGATTATGTGGTATTTCCTCAGTATGTGTTTGGATCTTTGGTGAGACCTAGGCTCCTTTGCTTGTGCAACGGCACCCGTGTTGTCGCAGTACACCGGGACTGGACCAACTCCATTAGGAATGACGCCCAACTCTTGGACGAAGTTCCTTATCCAAACCGCCTCCTTAGCAGCAGCTGATGCTGCGATGTACTCAGCCTCAGTGGTTGAATCCGCGATGGTGTCTTGCTTGGAACTCTTCCAAGAGACAGCACCACCATTGAGCATGAATACAAATCCAGAGGTTTACTTCGAATCATCCATGTCACACTGGAAGCTAGAATCAGTGTAGCCTTTCAGTTTCAGTTCACCACCCCCGTAGACCATGAACATATTCTTAGTACTTCGTAAGTACTTAAGAATATCCTTCACAGCCTTCCAATACAATTGGCCGGGGTTGGCCTGGTAGCAGCTCGTGACACTCAGAGCATATGAGACATCCGGTCTAATTGAGATCATGCCATACATAATACTACCTATTGCCGAGACATATGGCACACGTGTCATACTCTCTATCTCCTCATAAGTCTTCGGACACATAGACTTAGATAGAGTGACCCCGTGGCACATAGGTAGGTGTCCTCTCTTGGACTCTTCCATAGAGAACCGCTTAAGTATGGTATCGATGTAGGTAGCTTGGGTGAGTCCGAGCATCCGCTTCGATCTATCCCGATAGATCTGTATTCCAAGAATATAGGATGCTTCACCCATGTCCTTCATCGAGAATCTACTAGACAACCAGACTTTAGTTGACTGCATCATTCCCACATCATTCTCAATGAGTAGAATGTCATCAACGTAAAGTAGAAGGAATGTCACAGCGCTTTTAACTACCTTCTTATATACACATGGCTCCTCGAGATTCTTGATGAAACCAAATTCCTTAATTGTTTCATCGAATCTCAGGTTCCAACTCCTCGATGTTTTTTTGAGACCGTAGATCGATCTCTGAAGTTTGCATACCTTATGCTCACTTCCCACAGATGTGAAACCCTCAGGCTGCGTCATATAGATCTCTTCCTTAATGTTTCCATTAAGGAACGCAGTTTTCACATCCATTTGCCATATCTCATAGTCGTACCATGCGGCTATGGCTAGTAAGATTCTAATCGACTTGAACATTGCGACTGGTGAGAAGTTTTCATCATAGTCAACACCTTGCCTTTGAGTGTAACCTTTCGCGACCAGTCGTGCCTTGTAGGTCATTACCTTACCATCAGGCCCAAGTTTCCTCTTGTATACCCATTTACACCCAATAGGAACAATTCCTTCGGGAGGATTAACAAGAGTCCAAACTTGGTTCGCATGCATTGAGTCAAACTCAGACTGCATTGCTTCAAGCCTCAAATTAGAATCAACATCGGAATTGCCTCCTTGAAAGTCATTGGATCACATCCAACAACTTGATCACCTTGATCATCTTCAAGGAGGAAACCATATCTTTCAGGAGCCCTAGGAACCCTTTCGGATCTCCTAGGTGCGACCATTTCTGGTACTGGCTCTGGAGGCGCAGGAGATTCACTTGGTACCTCAGTTGGTTCTCGAACCTCTTCGAGTTCTACTATTTTGCCCTTTCTATCAAGTAGAAATTCCCTTTCCATATAGGTGGCATTTCTAGAAACAAACACTTTTGTTTCGTTGGGATAGTAGAAGTAGTATCCAATGGAATTCTTTGGATACCCAACGAAGTAACATAAGATGGATCTCGTATCCAGCTTATCTCCCACTGTCTGTTTCACGTAAGCAGGACATCCCCAAATCCTCATGTACGAGTATTTGGGTGGTTTGCCACTCCACATCTCATATGGAGTCTTATCCACTGCTTTGGTGTGGACATTGTTCAACAACATTACCACCGTTTCGAGCGCATAGCCCCAAAACGAGGTAGGAAGCTCAGTGAAGCTCATCATAGATCGAACCATGTCCATCAGGGTTCGATTACGATGCTCCGCTACACCATTGAGCTGTGGTGTGGCCGGAGGGGTCCACTGTGCGAGAATCCCATTCTCTTTCAGATAGTCTTGAAATTCAGCACTTAAGTATCACCACCTTGATCGGATCGAAGTGCTTTAATACTCTTGCCTAGCTGATTTTCTACTTCAGCCTTGAATTCTTTGAACCTTTCAAAGGATTCAGACTTGTGCTTCATTAAGTACAGAATCCCATTCTCTTTCAGATAGTCTTGAAATTCAGCACTTAAGTATCACCACCTTGATCGGATCGAAGTGCTTTAATACTCTTGCCTAGCTGATTTTCTACTTCAGCCTTGAATTCTTTGAACCTTTCAAAGGATTCAGACTTGTGCTTCATTAAGTACAAGTACCCATACCTAGAGTGATCGTCGGTAAAGGTGATGAAGTATGTGTGATCGTATTTAGTACCAATACTAAGCGGACCACACACATCAGTATGGATCAAATCCAATAGGCCTTGAGCACGTTCAGGCTTGCCCTTAAAAGGGTTGTTTAGTCATCTTTCCCTTGAGACAAGATACACAAGTCGGTAGAGAGTTAATGTCTGACAGATCAAACATGTCACTCCTAACTAACTTGTTCATCCTACTTAGAGAAATATGACCTAGCCTAGCATGCCAAAGTTGTGCTGGGTTTAGGCTATCGTATTTCCTTTTAATTTTTGTTGTATGTGTTTCCACATCGCGAGTTGGAACTGGTTTTAATTTTAAGGTGTATAGATCGTTTTCGCGTTCCCCAATACCAATCAAACATTCATTCTTGTATATATTGCAAATCTAATTAGCAAAAAGAATATCCATCACTATCAAGCATAGAAACAGAAATAATGTTCTTTATCAATTCGGGAACAAATAAAACATCTTTCAATAACAACTTAAAATTTGACGATAGAAATACATAGACATCTCCTATAGCTACTGCAGCAACTCTTGCTCCATTGCCCAGCCTCAAGTGGGTCTCACCCTCTCTAAGACGTCGGCTTCTTATCATCACCTGTAAATCATTGCAGATATGAGATCCACATCCGGTATCAAGTACCCAAGAAGTCGAATTAAGAGACATATTTATTTCGATATAGAACATACCTTTTGCAGTTCGCAACTGCTCGAGGTACTCCTTGCAGTTTCTCCTCCAGTTCCCAGGCTTGTGGCAGTGGTGGCAAACATCCTCGGACTTGTTTGGCTTGGAAGCCTTTGCCTTTGGCTTCTTAGTGGGCTTTTCCTCCTTCGCAGGGACAGAACGTTTCTTACCCTTGCGTCTGAGCCCCTTCTTCGCAGAGGAAGAAGAGCCCATAAGGAGGACAAGCTTGTCCTTCTTTATGGTTCCCTCAAACACGACCAGCATGTTAACCACCTCTTCAAGGGTGGCTGCCAGCTTGTTCATGTTGAAGTTGACCACAAAGGGGTCGAATGCAGCGGGTAGTGAGAGGAGAAGCACATCCACAGACAGCTCATGTGGAAGTGTGATATCAAGGCCCGCCAGCTTTTCAACGAGCCCAATCATACGAACCCCATGCTCGTGGACCAAAGTCCCATCGCGCATGCGGCTCGCCATAAGCTACTTGACAGCGGTGAACCTCTCATGTCGAGAGTTCTCCCCATACAGTTCCTTGAGATGAAAGAGTATGTCAGCAGCATACTTCGTCTTCTCAAAGCGCCGGACATCGATGCCATCACATAGCATCGAGTCTTAAGCTCGTCGTCCCACCGTTGTTTAAGCGTAACCAGCTCCTCAGGGATGATATGGGCAGGGGCTTCCTTCGGAGGGATCTTCTCTATCGTATAGAGAAGTTTCTCCGAAGCCAACACAATGTTGAGGTTTCGAAGCCAGTCTTGATAGTTCAGACCGGTGAACTTGTTGCTATCCAGTATAGCAGCGAGTGGGTTTTTGATCGAAGACATTATAAAGCAGTTTATACTGAAAAGAAAAACAGACATGCATTACTAACTATATATGAAAAACGCTAAGACATAAAACAAGGTCATTAAGTTTTATGAATTACCCTCCCACTATTTTAACGATTTCACCACCCTCTAATGAAATCGGGAAAGCAAGTTTCCTTAGTGGGTACACAGATTCCAATTGAGTGATCATGGTCCCGAATAATATCAGCCAACCATGACCCCCAAAAGGTATAGTCCAATTGCAACCGATTACTAACTATATATGAAAAACGCTAAGACATAAAACAAGGTCATTAAGTTTTATGAATTACCCTCCCACTATTTTAACGATTTCACCACCCTCTAATGAAATCGGGAAAGCAAGTTTCCTTAGTGGGTACACAGATTCCAATTGAGTGATCATGGTCCCGAATAATATCAGCCAACCATGACCCCCAAAAGGTATAGTCCAATTGCAACCGGTGCAACCTCCATGTATTTTACCTCACGTCCAGTAAGGGCCCAATAATATGACGCCGATTACTATCACGTGTCAAGATGACCCATCAATGTTGAGTCGTGAAGGACGGTCCCCTTCACGTCCCCAATAATATGAGCCAACGTGTTCCAACCGACTCACAACAGGTGTCAATGACGTGTACAGCTTTCCGGCATACATGACCCCCTCAATAATATGAGCCGGGCCATGTATGCGGGTAGCATCGACGTACACCCATTGTTGATGGAAGGTAGGGATAATTTAAACAGATTTAAATTCACAAAGTTTATCGAATAAACTTTTAATATTGATATCAGTTTTAAATCGTATTTAAAACGAAAGATTTTATTTTTGAAAATTTCGTCTCATGCAATTTTAAATCACAATTTAAAACATGCGGATTCAACATATATATCAAATATATAACTAACTTTGGGATGATCGATCGCGAGAGCTATGCGGTCCGTCGTTGCCAATCACGGACCTGGGTCCAGTCCTAGGTGAAATGCAATATGCAATGCAATCCTATTACAATTGTTTCCGATTTTACAGATCTTCGGTCTTCAATATCTTTGATCGTCATGTCCACCATCTTCAAATTGTCCTCCCACTAAATATAGTAATTTACATTTAAATTTCCATGACAAGTAAGGGATAAAATTTTCAAGGGGTGGGAACGGGTCACAAACAGACCCATTTTATGATATCAACAATATATTACAACCGAAATCGCAAAACCTAAAGCATACACCTAACACATTGGGCACGGCTCTCGATCATCCAAACATGCAATTAATCTAATTAATATGCATAAATTAAATAATCAAATTATTTACCCACAAAATCATATTTTAATTATGAAATCACATTTTATAATAAAATCGCATTTTGTCGATAAAATCATATTTTAATCAACAAAAATCATATTTTAATTATAAAATCATATTTCATAACTAAAATCATATTTTGCAATTTTAATTGCATCATATTGGGTTTAAAACAATTTTAGGCCCAAAATCTCAAAAATTTCAAAATCGATCAAAATTGGCCCAATATCGAATATTGGCCCCAAAAACTTCATGGGCTGCCCGGGACAGGCCCGAACAATACCTAGAAGAAATCAGCCGTCGCAACGCTGCCGGAGAGACGTCGGACGGCGACTGCACGGCGGCGGCCGCCGCCAACATAGCGTGCGGCGCATGGCCGCACGCCGCCGCGCCAAGCGCGGCGCTTCCTCGCAGCACCGTGCACCAACCGTGGCGCACATTAGGCCGACCACCGCGCAACATCTTGCGCGTGGCCACTGGACACGGCCGGCCAGCATTCAGCAATCGCGCGGCCAGCGCGCGACCAGAAGCTGGCCATCGCGCGGCCGGCAGCATGCTTCAAAAATTTTTTTTTATTTTAAAATCGAGATCTATGCAATTATGGCACAATTATGTATTGAAGGATCCGAGCCTGAGCTCTGATACCACTGTTGGCATACAATGGCGGATCCGGATCCCGTTTCCCGGGGACGCAGCGGAAATCAAAATTATGCCCCGAGAAACGTTCAATACATTAATACAATTCAATAAAAATTCATAGGGCATTTATCGAATCGTTACCTTGCTGGCGTCTAGGCGCCTGGCTCCAACCAGAATTCGTAGGGAAATCTGGCTCTTGAATTGTAGGCGGCGGTAGATCCTCCTAATCAGGTCCACGACCGGAATCAAGATCCCTCCGTCAATCTGCACTAGAAGAACTGACGGATTTTACCACGGACGGAATCTCCTCAGCATGACGATTGGAGCAAGTCCGATCACGGGGCGGCGGTGCGTGGCCGGCATGGGCGGCGCGGCCGATGGGAGGAGAAGAGGTGGGGGGCGGCTTTGGAGCTTGGAGGCTAGGGTTTAGTGTTGTTAATTGTATGATTAAAGCCCTAGTACAATACTAGTATATAACAAATATACATGGGCTTGAACCGGCCCATTGGACTTGGGTCATGCCCAAGTCCATATGAACATTCGGTTCATTTAAATCACTACGGTTTCATCATAACTCCGATCGACGATCAGATCGGACCAATCGACTCAGTTTCCAAAACTGAACATTATGATGTGAAAAACAATTTTTCGGATTACCTAGTCCAAAATGACAGTTTTGCCCCTCAACTTTGGGAAATCGCAATTTGACCCCTGTTGACTTTTAGGAAGTCGCACTCCCTAAAATTCTCCTCATATGCTCAACACATTGAGCTCAGTTTTCGTGCGGAAATCATGAATCCAGTACTTGTGTGACCCTCAATGATTCAGGGATACAGCTAGCCGTGAGCCCACAATCATTGCGGCTCCGAAATCACAATTTCGGACTTGCCCATCGGATCATGGTAAAGCGCCTAGCAATATCGCCCCATGATCCCCTAGGTATCACTGATAGTGCCTGCAAGAACCAGTTGGTCATGGTTAGCGTACAGTACGGTCCTTTCAACACATATATCCCGATCAGATCAACGACCATTGGTAAATCGAGAGTCGCTAGAGATCCGATAGCTATGCATACATCTTGGAGATCGAATAGTGACATCGCGAGTGTTACTAGGTAAACCCATTTACCTAAAACACATCCAGTACTCTGGCCAGAGATTTATACATTATTATCCCCTCAGATAGCATAGGATATCCACGCATGGAAGCGAGCGGTGAATGCGCCTAGCAACATCGCGCCATGATCCCCTAGGTATCGCTGATAGTGCCTGCAAGAACCAGTTGGTCATGGTTAGCGTACAGTACGGCCTTTTCAACACATATATCCCGATCAGATCAACGACCATTGGTAAATCGAGAGTCGCTAGAGATCCGATAGCTATGCATACATCTTGGAGATCGAATAGTGACATCGCGAGTGTTACTAGGTAAACCCATTTACCTAAAACACATCCAGTACTCTGGCCAGAGATTTATACATTATTATCCCCTCAGATAGCATAGGATATCCACGCATGGAAGCGAGCGGTGAATCCTCGACAACGAAGCATCGACTCCTACATGCATTGGGACCTCACCCAATCCCACCGCCTAATGACCCCAAGTGAGTCGGAAAACGGGTCAAAGTGAGGCGCCTATCATGTAGAGTCTCAATGACGTTTCGAGTAGTGAGGACTAATCAGTACAACCAAGACCTCGGACTTATCCACTCGACAAATGGTAACCACTTGGAAAGTCAGAACGAGGGTAGTTCGATAGATCACCAGGTCACTATCCATCTGCATGCTCAGAACATCACAATGTTCCCTACCAATGAAACATGGTACTTCGCATCGCAGATGCTAGTCTCAAGCTCGGGCGACCTTATCCTCATTTTGACGGCCCAATCGACTAGGAACGAGTTTAGAATACACAGTGACTATTAGATGTGTTTCATGATAGCCATCATATCCACTATCACATCTAACATACACTATGGTGCATTCTAGGTCTTTATCCAACACAATTGTTAACATTATATAAGACAATGAAAATAAATAATGCCATAAAGAAATGCGAATATCATATATAAAGATTGTCATGTACAAGATTCTATAAAATCCACACGCCACAAGTTGGCTACTTGGGCATCTACTCTAACAGAAACCTCGCTATAACAACATCCATTCTCTCCACAGGGGGAGGCAAGTCACCAACTTCCTCCTCCTCATCATGCCTACTACGAGTGCGACTAGGAGCACTACGCCGATCCTCGTTATATCCTGCCGATTCCTCAAACTGCCCCTACCTCTACCACGACGTCTAGGCGGCATCTACGAATACACTCAACAGGATAAGGCAACAGAGAACAGATACAGCATAGATATCACAACAAAAATCAACACATAATCACATAGGTCAAGCACATGCAACACACGACACTGTGCCTAGACTCAAGTGTGATCAAAGAAATCGAGCTTATCCCAGCTTAAGCTCTGATACCAAAAATGTCAGGTCTCGTGCTCATATCAGAGATAAAACATACAAATACATGCGGAAGCTACTAAAAAGCGGGTAAAATTTTCGCTTTTGGCCTGACGGTTTAAAACAATATAATTTAAAATACGCGATACTCAAAATAGATATCCCAGTTTACAAACGAAACCAACAAAGGCTACCAGCCAAAGTAAAACAGTATAGCATCAACACAAGTATCAGACTCCAGCAACGTAATACAACAACTATGCACAGGGCATCCCCTGGATAACCATACTGATACATATAAATATGCTATACGCTACTGGGATACTCTAACCACCTCCTGGGGCACCTCCAGCTGGGTGAAACCCACGACC
Organism: Dorcoceras hygrometricum; assembly: GCA_001598015.1. Taxonomy (NCBI): domain Eukaryota; kingdom Viridiplantae; phylum Streptophyta; class Magnoliopsida; order Lamiales; family Gesneriaceae; genus Dorcoceras; species Dorcoceras hygrometricum. Next base: position 66,785 of record KV008772.1, read on the forward strand.
AGCTGTAAAACCTGGATTACCTAAAAACAACACAGGCAAGAAAATAAACCAAGCCCCAGACGGACATGGGGTCAAACCCCAGTACAGAGAGCAACTGAAACAGCTAAAGTAAAGCATAAGATAAAAATTCAGATGCTATGAATGAGATATCGGATAACAGCTGAAGGCTACAACCGAACAGGGAGCCAATGAACTCAAACATAGCTCCAACAGATCTGCAACGAACAGTGGCCACGGGGTGTGTTCAAAGTGTGGTAATGAGCCACTCGCCTTGACACTACACTCGAATACCAGATGCATCAAACAACCCAACCTGCTGTTGCCTCGCCTATGAACTGTGGTAGTTAACCACTCGGCGCATGGTGGCTAACAGATCCCAGCAGGGAGATGAGAGTGCGGTATTGCCACTCGCCCTCGCATCCTGGTAAGAAACAACAGCAATACAACAGAATACCAAGCAATGGCTACAACAGAAATCTAAATGCAATATGGGAAATGCGTGTATGCATAAACACAACAGCTAAAATCAATAGCAATCACATATGCATACAGCAACATCCACGGCAATGCACAAGCAGCCATCTAACATTAAATCTCACGCCAATTCCCAGCTACCTCAATCTCAGATCCGTACCTCTAATTCCAGTTAAACGCTCACCACAAAAAGTCCCGGTGAAATCTTGTAGAAACCTGCTAAAACAACATGCACAAGATCTCAGGGAAGCTAAGAGAAGCTCGCGGCCGGGAGCTACACTCAACCAGCGAAATATCTTACCTCAACAACTTAACAGGAAGCTTAAATAAAGGCTAGGAACAAGATCTCATCAAAACCAACGAAGTTCTACCTGAACTACGAAACACACGACACAACAGCAAGTTCGTGTTTTTGCTCCAGCCAACAACAGCCTCATAAATTGGTATAGGGTGAAAGAGCTTCTCGAGAGGAGTCCAACGCTACCTCGAACGTGAAAAATGGTGGCCGAAAACGATGGGAATCGCCGAATAAAATCTACGGTGAACAGTACTCTAGGGTTCGAGAAATAGGGGTCGACAATCGGGAGAATTTTACTAAGTATGGGATCTGGTATCTCAAATCTAAGACCAAGTCTTCCTTAAATACACGAGTGAAATCTGGTTAAAATGTCCAACGACAAAAACAGATCCCACAAGCCAACCAACGCATGTGCTACATTGCTCAAAAGCCACGGTGAAGTCTGATTACTACCAATCAAAAACGCTGAAAGTTGGAATGGCGCTAACACTAAAATCCGAACAACAAACGCATTAAAAGCTAGAGAAATCTGAACAATAAACACGCTACCCGCTGGTCACTAAACGCTGGAATCTGGTCACTCGCATGCTAACTCGCGAAGCAGATTTCACACAATAGCGCAAACAATTACACCTCACTCTACGTCCAGATCTAAACACCTAGCGCAACAGCTTTCACGCGAAATGCAAAACACGCGGGCAGATCTCACAAACATACCGCGGCAGATCTCAACAATTTAGCGCAACAGATTTCACCACATGCCGCGGCCAGATCTCTCCTTCCCACGTGGCATCCAGACTTCACGAAACAACGCATCGCACGCTGGGCCACACTCAACAGTTTTCTCCCGTGCGCACCAGATCTCACCTACGCTACACATCGCGCCACAATAGCAAGCGTCCAGCTTTCTCAAAAATCCGAACAGATTTCACGCAAACACCGAGCAGATTTCACCCGAACGCTCAAAATAGATTTCTCAAAAAAAATCAGATTTCAACTCGAAAATTCCAAATTTCCAGATTTGTTCTAAATGTGATTTCTGACCCGAAAATGCAAACGAAACTTCGAAAAGAATTCCAAACACCCATAATTCCTCAAAAACCGATTAATCCAACAATTAATCTTTATTACCATTTCTAGGTCTCACATTTCTCCCCCACTAAAAAGGATTTCGTCCCCGAAATCAAACAACAATTCTAAAATACAACACCGAAATTCGCTTAACACATGGCCAAGAGTTCAAGATTACTGAGAAAACAAATAACAACAACTAGGAAAGAATTGCAACCAAAGATACCACTACTGGGAATCTAGCACAACAGCTACTCAAACAGATGCGGCCACTCGCGCTGCATCTTTTCCTCCAGCTCCCAAGTAGCTTCTTCCCTACCATGTTTGCTCCATTGGACCATCACCAACGGAATGATCTTATTCCTCAATTGTTTCTCTTTTCTGCCAAGGATCTGCAAGGGATATTCCTGGTAGCACAACGTCTGATCTAGCTCAACCTCGTCAGCTCTCAGCACATGAGACGGATCTGGTTCATACTTCCTCAACATGGAAACATGAAAGACATCATGTAGAGAAGATAATTCCGGAGGCAACAACAGCCGATACGCCAACGGGCCAATCCTCTCGACAATCTCATACGGTCCGACGTAACGAGGGGCTAACTTTCCCTTGTAAGTTATTCGAACATGGTTTAAGTAAAAATTTTAATTATTTTATGGACCTAATTTTATTTTAAGTTTTAAAGTCAAAATTGGTCAATGGGACTTTTATTTAGTTAAATTTTTAATTTTAGATTTTAAAGTAAATGAATGAGTATTTTATAAACTTTTAAACCTCAATTTTAAAGTTATGGGCCAAGTCATGTTTAGGGTTAGATGTCAATTTAAAGTTAAGTCTAGTCTTTTGGGCTTAGAATTAGTGGACCGAACACCTGAAACAGCTCTTTATTAGAGTAGAAAATGTAGAAGCCCGTGAATATCTATTTAATTTTAGATGTAGTATGTTATGTATATGATGGTCCCAGAAATAGGATCACTAAGTAAATAGGAGTTCAGAAGGGGGGGTTGAATGAACTCCTTCGATTTTTCTATTTCAAAACTCTTTTAAAATATTTTGCAAGCTTCTTTCTTAACTAAGTCCGAGTTACCAGACTTAAGAATATCTCAGTTATGAGCAAACTTTTCAGCCAACAATATTTGTGCGGAAAAAGGCCGATCGGTTTGTGAATAGTAAATAAACACAAATAATATAATCGTACGTAATGTAAAAGATAGAGTTCAAGATTTGTTTCTGGAAGTTCGGACTTCAATGTCCTACGTCTCCCCTTCTTCCTC
>KV008772.1:75188-98680 GCA_001598015.1 Dorcoceras hygrometricum
CCATGTTCACCGAAACATCCCAGCAGCCTCACATTAAATCTCACGCCAATTCCAAGCTACATCAAGCTCAAATCCGTACCTTATACTTTCTGTGCAACAATTACTACAAAACAGGCCCGAGAGATCTGGATTGCAACCTGCTAAATACACACAACAGATCTCAGGCTCAACACAGAAGGTCACGGCCAATTATAGAAACTCACGGCTGGGAGTCATTCACTCCACCAGCGATCAAATCCAACAATACCACTACCAGGAAGCTAAAACCAAAGGCTAATACTAAGATCTCAACACAATTCGAAGTTCACCTCAACGACACAACACACGGCCGAAGACAGCAACTTCGTGATCTCGCTCTCGCCAACGACAGCCTCCAAGAATGGTATAGAAAGGAAGAGTTTCTCGAGAGGAGTCCAACGCTACCTCAAACATGCTAACCGGTGGCCGGAAACGATGGGAATTGTCGGAGAAAAGCTACGGTGAACAGTATTCTAGGGTTCAAAACGAAGAACACAATCGGGGAAAATATCGCTAAGTATGGGATCTGGTACTCGAAATCGAAGACCAAGTCTTCCTTAAATACACGCGTGAAAGCTGGTTAAAAAGTCCATCGACAAAACCAGACGACGCATAACAACCCAACGACTAGTTCTCAAATCCAAAAGATGGATTTCCTAACACCCAAAAGCTGGTACCAGACGTTGCATCAAAACGCTGCGTTCCAACTTAATAAAACGGCGTCGCATAATCCCAACATCTGGATTCCTTAGCGCTAGTCAAACGACGTCGCACCTCCTACGTCATCCAGACGCTAACTCTTGCGTGAAACATCCAGACGCAAGCTACAGGAGCATTGACGGGTGTTGACGTCTGCTCTCGACTGCTCAACCAGACGCAACAAACTCCTCGCAGCTGGTACCAGATGCAACAACCAAAACAGTGTCGCTCCAACTTAACGAAACGCTGTCGTTTTGCCATTGGATACAAACACACAAAATGCAACGGCTGGATACAAAACACGCTACCAGACTTCATAGAAACGACGGCGTATCGAGATCTCGCGCTACCAATTAAACGTTGCGACTGGATTTACCACCGACCAGCTCCCACAACAAAACTTGATTTCTCCTCAAAATACCAAAATTACGAAAACTTCCAGAATTTCTCTAAATGTGAAATCTGACCCGAAAAATACAAAAAAAACATCCAAACAGAGATCTAAATCACCAGAAATCTCTAAACCTATTAATTCCAACCAAATTAATCTTAATACAATTCCAGGTCTCACATTTCTCCCCCACTAAAATGGATTTCGTCCTCGAAATCAAACAGCAATCTGGAAATACAAATCAACAACAGCAAGCCAAAACAGAACTTCGCTTTACACAAGCCAAGAGTTTAAGATAACTGAGCAAACAATTAACAACAACTAGGGAAGAAATACAACAAAAAGCTACAAGCTACTGGAAATTTAGCTCAACAGCTACTCAAACAGATGCGGCCACTCGCACTGCATCTTTTCTTCCAGCTCCCATGTAGCTTCTTCCCTGCCATGTTTGCTCCATTGCACCATCACCAACGGAATGGTCTTATTCCTCAACTGTTTCTCTTTTCTGCCATGGATCTGCAAAGGATATTCTTGATAACTCAACGTCTGGTCTAGATCAACCTCGTCTGTCCTAAGCACATGAGACGGATCTGGCTCATACTTCCTCAACATGGAAACATGAAAGACGTCATGTAGAGAAGACAACTCTGGCGGCAACAACAGCCAATACGCTAAAGGGACAATCCTCTCAACAATATCATACGGTCCGACGTAACGAGGGGCTAACTTTCCCTTGCGTCCAAAGCGCATAACACTATGAAACGGAGAAACTTTGAGAAAAAATGGTCACCAACCTGAAACTCGAGAGGTCGACGCCTCTTATTCGCATAACTGGCTTGGCGATCCTGGGCAGCTTTCATCCGCTGTCGAATAAGATCTACATGATCTTTCATTTGCTGCACAAATTCAGGGGCAGATAGCTGCTTCTCCCCCACTTCTTCCCAACATACCGGCGATCTGCACTTCCTACCATTTAAAGCCTCAAACGGCACCATGCCAATCGTTACTTGATAGCTCTTATTGTAGGAAAACTCTACCAAAGACAACGCGTCTTTCCAGCTACCTCCGAAATCCAACACAACAGCTCGCAACATATCCTCCAACGTCTGGATAGTTCTCTCAGATTGGCCATCTGTCTGGGGGTGATATGCGGTGCTCATCGCCAATCTGGTATCCAAAGCTGTTTGCAAACTCTTTCAAAACCTGGAAGTAAACCTCGGATCTCAGTCGGAAACGATCGAAACAGGCACACCGTGCAGTCTAACAACAAAATCAATGTACAGCTTCGCCATTTTCTTCAACGAGAAGGTCATCCCATAGGGAATAAAATGTGCAGACTTCGACAATCGGTCTATAACCACCCAAATAGCATCGCATCCTCTGCTGGTACGAGGCAGATGCATCACGAAATCCATAGCTATGTGCTCCCAATTCCATTGGGGTACTTCCAGACTCTGCAACAGACCACCAGGTCTCATCCTTTCGGCCTTAACCATCTGACAGTTAAACACCGAGCGACAAAACCAGCAACGTCGCTCTTTAGGCCAGCCCACCAAAAGTGCGGCTTCAACGCATGGTACATCTTCTGTGCACCAGGATGAACACTATGTCTGCTGCAGTGCGCTTACCGAAGGATCTCCTCCTTCAAATCAATGAGGTTAGGCACAACCAACCTGCCACGAAACCTCAAACACCCATCGGACGAGATAGAATAATCCACAAGTTCGCCAGCCCTGACCTTTAACTTCAACTCGTGGATGGAAGGATCAGTCCTTTGAGCTGCTCGAATAGCGGAAACAATCTGTGGCTCCACTTGAAACGATGAAACCACAACGCAATCCTCAGCCGGGTAGAATCTCCAACAAGTAGTATTAAGATGCTCCTGATGCTTAGAGATGTACAATGAAGCAAGCATCTCACTAGCCTTCCTGCTCAAAGCATCGGCCACTACGTTCGATTTTTCAGGCTGGTACTTGATCTCACAATCAAAGTCCTTTAGCAGCTCCATCCAACGACGTTGTCTCATGTTCAAGTCAGGCTACGAAAACAGATACTGCAAACTCTTGTGGTCCGAGTACACCATAAATTGCTCGCCATACAGGTAATGACGCCAGATCTTCAACGCAAAAACCACCGCCGCTAACTCCAAATCATGGACTGGGTAACGAGTCTCGTGCGGTTTCAACTGCCGCGAGGCATACGCAATGACTCGACCATTTTGCATCAACACACAACCCAATCCATTGAGCAAAGCGTCAGAACAAACAACGAATCCACCCGATCCAGACGGTAGAGCCAACACAGGCGTAGTAGTTAGCTTCTCCTTAAGCAGTTGAAAGGCATTCTCGCACTGCCCAGACCACACAAACCGCTTGTCCTTCTGGGTCAATTGAGTCATCGGCTTTGCTATACTAGAGAATCCCTCAATGAAACGACGGTAATAGCCAGCCAGACCCAAGAAACTACGAATCTCGGATATATTTCTGGGACGCTCCCAGTTTAGAACAGCATCAACCTTACTGGGATCCACAGAAATCCCCTCGGCTGAAATAACATGACCCAGAAATACAACGCGATCCAACCAAAACTCGCACTTGGAGAATTTAGCATACAACTGCTGTTCTCTCAACCTCTGAAGGACAATTCCCAAGTGCTCCTTGTGCTCCCTCGGAGTCTTAGAATAAATCAAGATGTCGTCAATGAAAACAATCACAAACTGGTCTATGAACTCTCTAAAAAACCGGTTCATTAGATCCATAAAGACTGCAGGCGCGTTGGTCAACCCAAACGGCATCACCAAAAACTCAAAGTGTTCGTACCTCGTACGAAACGTAGTCTTCGCGACATCCATATCTCTCACTCTCAGCTGATGGTACCCGGAATGAAGATCAATCTTTGAATACACCGCAGAACCTTGCAACTGATCAAACAGATCATCGATTCTCGGTAACGGGTATTTGTTCTTGACAGTAGCTTTGTTCAGCTGGCGGAAATCAATGCACATCCGCATTGAACCATCATTCTTCTTCACAAACAAGATGGGCGCTCCCCACGGCGACATACTAGGTCGGATAAAACCTTTCTCCAGCAAATCATCTAACTGCACCTTGAGCTCTCTCAACTCCGCAGGCGCCAGACGATACGGTGCATGAGAAATTGGAGCTGTTCCAGGCACCAGCTCTATGCTGAAGTCTATCTCCCGCCTCGGAGGAAAACCAGGAATCTCCTCCGGAAATAAGTCGGGAAAATGCCGCACCAAAGGAACGTCGCTAAGCTGAACACGATAAGAAGAAGACGCATCCAAAGCGTAGATCAAGAAACCAGCATTCCCAAAGGACAACAAGCTGAACATCTCCATCGCTGAGACCAACGGGATCTTCGATAGAGAATCCTGGCCGTGGAAGTCCCACTTCTCGCCAGACATAGGCCTAAAGCGCACAATCCCATGGAAACAGTCCACGGAGGCCCTATACCTGGACAACACGTGTTGGCGCAGCGGCGGATCCGAATCCCGCTCCCAGGGCGCAGCGGAAGAATTTAAAATTTGCACCGGGAACGGTCAATACATAATAACAAATGCAGTAAAACATACATAGGATGTTTTAGTTGTGGTACCTTGCTGGCGTCTAGGCGCCTGGCTCCGATCGGTTTCACAGGGAAACTAGCACTTCAACGATTGGCGGTTGAGTTCTCCGAATCCGGTCCACGACTGGAATCACAGCTCCTTCATCAGTCTGCACTAAAGAGGTGACGAATTTATCACGGACGGAATCTCCTCGTCAAGGTGATCGGAACAAGTTCGATCACGGCAAGCGGCGCACGGCGACGGCGGGCGGCACGCGGGCGGCGGCCGAGAGGAAGAAGTGGAGAGGGGCGGCTACTTGGAGTCTAGGGTTTTGTGAAGTGTAAAAGTCACTTTATAGCCCTAGGTCAAGTCATATATATAGAGGTGGTGCATGGGCTTGAACCAACCCAATGGGCCTGGGTCAGGCCCAGTCCCGTATGAACATTCGGTTCAACCGCATCACCATGGCTCCATCATAATCCCGATCGACGATCAGATCGGACAGATCTACACAGTTTACAAAACTGAGTATTATGATGTGAAAACAATTTTTCAGACCACCTAGTCCAAAATTGCAGTTTAGCCCCTCCAAGTTTCAAGGATAGTCAAACTAGCCCAAAATTTAGGGAAATTGCAATTTGACCCATGTTGACCTTTAGGAAGTCGCACTTCCTAAATTCCTCCTCCTATGCTCAACACATTGAGCTCAGTTTCCGTGCGGGAATCGAGAAGCCAGTACTTGTGTGACCCTCAATGGTTCAGGGATACAGCTAGCCGTGGGCCCACAACAATTACGACTCCGAAATCACAATTTCGGACTGGCCCATCGGATCATGGTAAAGCGCCTAGCAACATCGCCCCACGATCCCCTATGTATCACTGATAGTGCCTTCAAGGACCAGTCGGTCGTGATTAGTATACAGTACGGTTCTTTCAACACATATATCTCGATCAGATCAACGACCATTGATAAATCGAGAGTCCCTAGAGATCCAATAACTATGCATACATCTCGGAGATCAAATAGTGACATCGCGTGTGTTACTAGGTAAACCCATTTACCCAAAACACATCTAGTACTCTGGCCAGAGATTTATCACACTATTATCTCCTCAGATAGCATAGGATATCCCCGCACAAAGGCGAGCGGTGAATCCACGACAACGAAGCATCGACTCCTACATGCAACGGGACCTCACCCAATCCCGCCACCTAATGACCCCAACTGAGTCGGTAAACGGGTAAAAGTGAGGCACCTATCATGTAGAGTGTAGGACCGAGCGCCTGCCGCTTTACCAAAAGCTATAGCTGGTGGTAACGGTGCAACTCCAATCTTTTAAACCGTATAGCAACACAAGCGCCACGTTTCGATCGCTCTACCTAGCAGGGGCAATTATTGCACCTCAACAATCCCCCTCCCAATAATTGCACTCCTTGCAATCAATAGGAATCAAACCCGTGACCTTGGCTCTGATACCAATTGTAGGACCGAGCGCTTGCCGCTTTACCAAAAGCTATAGCTGGTGGTAACGGTGCAACTCCAATCTTTTAAACCGTATAGCAACACAAGCGCCACGTTTCGATCGCTCTACCTAGCAGGGAAAATTATTGCACCTCAACAGTTTAAGCTTCGGGGTGAGCAATTCTCGTTGAATTGAGCTTTGTCTAGTAGCTAATACCTGTTTTCATGATAGCCATCATATCCACTATCACATCTAACATACACTATGGTGCATTCTAAGGTCTTTATCCAACAATAATTGTTAAACATTATAAACTAATGAAAGATAAAAAAATGCCATAAAACAATACGAATATCATAAATAAAGATCGTTATAAAAAGAGTCTATAAAAACCCACACGCCACAAGTTGGCTAGTTGGGCATCTACTCTAACAATCTCCCACTTGCCCTATAGCCAACTACTCATCAGACGCAGTCCCATTGTTTCGCGATGTTTTTCAAACAACGGTCCTGGCAAGGGCTTCGTAAGTAGATCAGCAATGTTGTCAGCAGAGGCGACTCTCTCGACTGCTATGTCACCTCTAGCCACAATATCCCGGATTATGTGGTATTTCTCAGTATATGTTTGGATCTTTGGTGAGACCTAGGCTCCTTTGCTTGCGCAACGACACCCATGTTGTCGCAGTACACCGGGACTGGACCAACTCCTTCAGGGATTACGTCCAACCCTTGGACGAAATTCCTTATCCAAACCGCCTCTTTAGCAGCAGCTGATGCTGCGATGTACTCAGCCTCAGTGGTTGAATCCGCGATGGTGTCTTGTTTGGTACTCTTCCAAGAGACAGCACCACCATTGAGCATGAATACAAATCCAGAGGTAGACTTCGAATCATCCACATCACATTGGAAGCTAGAATCAGTGTAGCCTTCCAATTTCAGTTCACCACCCCCATAGACCATGAACATATTCTTAGTCCTTCGTAAGTACTTAAGAATATCTTTTACAGCCTTACAATGCATTTGGCCGGGGTTTGCCTGGTAGCGGCTCGTGACACTCAGAGCATATGCGACATCCGGTCTAGTTGAGATCATGCCATACATTAGACTTCGAATCATCCACATCACATTGGAAGCTAGAATCAGTGTAGCCTTCCAATTTCAGTTCACCACCCCCATAGACCATGAACATATTCTTAGTCCTTCGTAAGTACTTAAGAATATCTTTTACAGCCTTACAATGCATTTGGCCGGGGTTTGCCTGGTAGCGGCTCGTGACACTCAGAGCATATGCGACATCCGGTCTAGTTGAGATCATGCCATACATAATACTACCTATTGCCGAGGCATATGGCACACGTGTCATACTCTCTATCTCCTCATCAGTCTTTGGACACATAGACTTAGATAGAGTGACCCCGTGGCACATAGGTAGGTGTCCTCTCTTGGACTCTTCCATAGAGAACCTCTTAAGTATGGTATCGATGTAGGTAGCTTGGGTGAGTCCGAGCAACCTTTTCGATCTATCTCGATAGATCTGTATTCCAAGAATATAGGATGCTTCACCCATGTCCTTCACCGAGAATCTACTAAACAACCACACTTTAGTTGACTGCAACATTCCTACATCATTCCCAATGAGTAGAATGTCATCAACATAAAGTACAAGGAATGTCACAGCATTCTTAACTACCTTATTGTACACACATGGCTCCTCGGGATTCTTGATGAAACCAAATTCCTTAATTGTTTCATCGAATCTCAGGTTCCAACTTCTCGATGCTTGTTTGAGACCGTAGATCGATCTCTGAAGCTTGCATACTTTATGCTCACTTCCTACAGATGTGAAACCCTCAGACAGCGTCATATAGATCTCTTCCTTAATATTTCCATTAAGGAACACAGTTTTCACATCCATTTTCCATATCTCATAGCCGTACCATGCGGCTATGGCTAGTAGGATTCTAATTGACTTGAACATTGCGACTGGTGAAAATGTTTCATCATAGTCAATACCTTGCCTTTGAGTGTAACCTTTTGCGACCAGTCGTGCCTTGTAGGTCAGTACCTTACCATCAGGCACAAGTTTTCTCTTGTATATCCATTTACACCCACTAGGAACTATTCCTTCGGGAGGATTAACAAGAGTCCAAAATTGGTTTGAATGCATTCAATCTCAGACTGCATTGCTTCAAGCCACAAATTAGATTCAGCATCGGAAATTGCCTCCTTGAATGTTCTTGGATCACATCCAATAACTTGATCACTTTGATCATCTTGAAGGAGGAAACCATAACTATCAGGAGCCCTAGGAATCCTTTCAGATCTCCTAGGTGCGACCATTTCTGGTATTGGCTCTTGAGGTGCGAGAGATTCACTTGGTACTTCAGATGGTTCTCGAACTTCTTCGAGTTCTACAATCTTGCCTTTTCTATCAGGTAGAAACTCCCTTTCCAGAAAGGTGGCATTTCTAGAAACAAACACTTTGTTTCATTGGGATAGTAGAAGTAGTATCCAATGGAATTCTTTGGATACCCAATGAAGTAACATAAGATGGATCTAATATCCAGCTTATCTCCCACTGTCTGCTTCACGTAAGCAGGACATCCCCAAATCCTCATGTATGAGTATTTGGGCGGCTTGCCCATCCATATCTCATATGGAGTTTTATCCACCGCCTTGGTGTGGACATTGTTCAACAACATTACCGCCGTTTCGAGCACATAGCCCCAAAACGAGGTAGGAAGCTCAGTGAAGCTCATCATAGATCGAACCATGTCCATCAAGGTTTGATTACGACGTTCCTCTACACCATTGAGTTGTGGTGTGGCCGGAGGGGTCCACTGTGAGAGAATCCCATTCTCTTTAAGATAGTCTTAAAATTCGGCACTCAAGTATTCTCCACCTCGATCGGATCGAAGCGCTTTAATACTTTTCCCTAACTGATTTTCAACTTCAGCCTTGAATTCTTTGAACTTTTCAAAGGATTCAGACTTGTGCTTCATTAAGTACACGTACCCATACCTAGAGTGATCATCGGTAAAGGTGATGAAGTATGTGTGACCGTACTTAGTACCAATGCTAAGTGGGCCACACACATCAGTGTGGATCAAATCCAGTAGGCCTTGAGCACGTTCAGACTTGCCCGTGAAGGGTTTTTTAGTCATTTTTCCCTTGAGACAAGACTCACAAGTCTGTAGGGAGTTAATATCAGACATATCAAACATGTAACTCCTAACCAACTTGTTCATTCTACTCAAGGAAACATGACCTAGCCTAGCGTGCTAAAGTTGTGCCGGGTTCAAGCTATCGTTTTCCCTTTTAATAGTTGTTGTATGTGTTTCCACATCGCGAATTGGAACTTCTTTTAATTTTAAGGTGTATTGTCAAATTGGCAAAATGACAAGAATATCAATCACTATCAAGCATAGAAACAGAAATAATGTTCTTTATTAACTCGGGAAAAAACAAAACATTCCTCAATAGCAACTTAAAATTCGAAGACAGAAATAAATAAACATCTCCTATAGCTACTGCAGCAACCCTTGCTCCGTTGCCAAGCCTCAAGTGGGTCTCACCCTCTCTAAGACGTCGGCTTCTTGTCATTACCTGCAAATCATTGCAGATATGAGATCCACATCCGGTATCAAGTACCCAACAAGTCGAATTAAGAGACATATTTATTTCAATGTAGAACATACCTTTTGCAGTTCACAACTGCTCGAGGTACTCCTTGCAGTTCCTCCTCCAGTGCCCAGGCTTGTGGCAGTGGTGGCAAAAATCCTCAGATTTGTTTGGCTTGGAAGCCTTTGCGTTGGGCTTCTTGGCGGGCTTTTCCTCCTTCGCAGGGGCAGAACGCTTCATACCCTTGCGTTTGGGCCCCTTCTTCGTAGAGGAAGAAGAGCCCATAAGGAGGATGGGCTTGTCCTTCTTTATGGTCCCCTCGAACACTACAAGCATGTTCACCACCTCTTCAAGGGTGACTTCCAGCTTGTTCATGTTAAAGTTGACCACAAAGGGGTCGAATGCAGCAGGGAGTGAGAGGAGAAGCAGATCCACAGACAGCTCATGTGGAAGTGTGATATGAAGGCCCACTAGCTTTTCAATGAGCCCAATCACACGAACCCCATGCTCGCGGACCGAAGTCCCATCGCGCATGCGGCTCGTCATGAGCTCCTTGACAGTAGTGAACCTCTCAGTCCGAGAGTTCTCCCCATACAGCTCCTTAAGATGAAGGTGTATGTCAGAAGCATACACCGTCTTCTCAAAACGCCGCTGCATTTCGTTTGACATCGATGCCATCATATAGCATCGTGTCTTAAGCTCGTCATCCCACCATTTATTCAGATTTGTCAGCTCCTCAGGACTGACATCGGCTGGGGCTTCCTTCGGAGGTTTCTTCTCTAGCGTGTAGAGAAGTTTCTCCGAAGCCAAAACAATTTTGAGGTTTCGAAGCCAATCTTGGTAGTTCAAACCAGTGAACTTGTTGCTATCCAGTATAGCAGCAAGTGGATTTTTGATTGAAGACATGATAATAGCAGTTTATACTGAAGAAAAACAGACATGCATTACTGACTATTTATGAAAAACGCTAAGACATAAAACAAGGTCATTTAGTTTTATGAATTACCCTCCCACTATTTTAACGATTTCACAACCCTCTAATGAAATCGAGAAAGCAAGTTTCCTTAGTGGGTACACAGAGTCCAATCAAGAAATCATGGTACCGAATAATATCAGGCAATCATGACCCTCAAAATGTAGAGTCCAATTGCAACAGGTGCAACCTCCATGTATTTACCTCACGTCCAGTAAGGGCCCAATAATATGACGCCGATTACGATCACGTATCAAGATGACCTATCAATGTTGAGTTGTGATGGACGGTCCCCTTAACGTCCCAAATAATATGAGCCAACGTTAAAGGGAGTTCCAACCAACTCACAGCAAGTGTCAATGGCGTGTACAGCTTTCCGGCATACATAACCCCCTCAATAATATGAGCCGGGCCATGTATACGGGTAGCATCGACGTACACCCATTGTTGATGGAAGGTAGGAAATTTTAAACAATATTTAAATTCCCTTAGTTTATCGAATAAACTTTTAATCTTGATATTAATTTTAAATCATATTTAAAATGAGGGATTTTAATTTTGAAATTCGGTCTCATTAATATTAAATCACATTTAAAACGAGGATTCAACAGATATATCGCATATAAAATTTGGGATGATCGATAAGCGAGAGCTATGTGGTCCGTGGTTGCCAAGCACGGACCTAGGTTCAGTCCTAGGTGAAATGCAGTATACAATGCAATCCTATTATATTAGCTTCCAGTTTTACAAATATTCGGTCTTCAATATCTTTGATCATCATCTCCACCATCTTCAAGTTTGTTCTCCCACTAAGTCTAATATTTACAATTAAATAGCCATGACAAATAGGGATACAAATTTTAAAGGGGTGGGAACGGGCCATAAACCAGGCCCACGTATAAATAGATATCAATAATATTACAACCAAAATTTGTAAAACCTAGCATACACCTAACACATTGGGCACGACTCTCGATCATCCCAAAATATAATCAATTATAATAATTGACATAAATAAAATAATCAAATCAAATTTGATAATTTCCAACAAAATCATATTTTAATTTTAAAATCACATTTTGTCATTTTAATTGCATCAAATTGGGCTTCAAACAATTTTAGGCCCAAAATCTCAAAAATTCCAAAAATTAATTTTGGTCCGACCAAAATGGCCCAATATCAAATATTGTCCCGAAAACCCCTCAGGCCGTTCGGACAGGCCCGAAACAAACCCTAGAAGTCAAAACAGTGTCGCAACACCGCCTCGGGTTCGCCGCACGGCGGCGCACCGCCTCCTGAACATCGTGAGGCACAGGGCCGCAAGCTGCGCGCGCGTACGGCGACGGCCACCTGCGCGCACACCGCGTGCAGGTGGGCGGCAGGCGCCGCGTAGCACCGTGCGCGACAATCGCGCACGGTGGCCGGCCACCTGGCGCATCGCCCGCCTGCCAGCGCGCGACGCTGCATGCAGCTACATTGCGCATGATAGCGCACGCTGCGTGCAGCTATAGTGCGCGCCATGGCGCACGCTGCGCGCGCTGTAGCAGCACGCTGCTCGTAGCTACAGTGCGCGACGCGCGGCGGCGCCGGCGAAAACCAATTTTTTTTTTTGATTTTTGAAAATTCGAGATGTGATGCAATACAGGTACAATCATGTATTGACAGATCCGAGCCTTGGCTCTGATACCACTGTTGGCGCAGCGGCGGATCCGGATCCCGCTCCCGGGGCGCAGCGGAAAAATTTAAAATTTGCACCGGGAACGGTCAATACATAATAACAAATGCAGTAAAGTATACATAGGATGTTTTAGTTGTGGTACCTTGCTGGCGTCTAGGCGCCTGGCTCCGACCGGTTTCACAGGGAAACTGGAACTTCAACGGTTGGCGGTTGAGTTCTCCGAATCCGGTCCACGACTGGAATCACGGCTCCTTCGTCAGTCTGCACTAGAAGAGATGACGAATTTATCACGTACGGAATCTCCTCGTCAAGGTGATCGGAACAAGTCCGATCACGGCAAGCGGCGCACGGGGGCAAGCGGCGGGTGACGGGCGGCGCGCGAGGAGGCGGGCGGCGGCCGAGAGGAAGAAGTGGAGAGGGGCGGCTACTTGGAGTCTAGGGTTTTGTGAAGTGTAAAAGTTACTTTGTAGCCCTAGGTCAAGTCATATATATAGAGGTGGTGCATGGGCTTGAACCAACCCAATGGGCCTGGGTCAGGCCCAGTCCCGTATGAACATTCGGTTCAACCGCATCACCGTGGCTCCATCGTAATCCCGATCGACGATCAGATCGGACCGATCTACACAGTTTACAAAACTGAGTATTATGATGCGAAAGGGGAAATTGCAATTTGACCCTGTTGACCTTTTAGGAAGTCGCACTTCCTAAATTCCTCCTCCTATGCTCAACACATTGAGCTCAGTTTCCGTGCTGGAATCGAGAAGCCAGTACTTGTGTGACCCTCAATGGTTCAGGGATACAGCTAGCCGTGGGCCCAAAACAATTGCGACTCCGAAATCACAATTTCGGATTGGCCCATCGGATCATGGTAAAGCGCCTAGCAACATCGCCCCATGATCCCCTAGGTATCACTGATAGTGCCTGCAAGAACCAGTCGGTCGTGGTTAGCGTACAGTACGGTCCTTTCAACACATATATCCCGATCAGATCAACGATCATCGAGAGTCTCTAGAGATCCAATAACTATGCATACATCTCGGAGATCAAATAGTGACATCGCGTGTGTTACTAGGTAAACCCATTTACCCAAAACACATCTAGTACTCTGGCCAGAGATTTATCACACTATTATCTCCTCAGATAGCTTAGGATATCCACGCACAAAGGCGAGCGGTGAATCCTCGACAATGAAGCATCGACTCCTACATGCAATGGGACCTCACCCAATCCGTCCACCTAAGGACCCCAACTGAGTCGGTAAACGAGTCAAAGTGAGGCACCTATCATGTAGAGTCTCAATGAAGTTTCGAGTAGGGAGGACTAATCTGTACAACAAAGACCTCGGACTTATCCACTCGACAAATGGTAACCACTTGAAAAGTCCGAACGAGGGTAGTTCGATAGATCACCAGGTCACTATCCATATGCATGCTCAGAACATCACAATGTTCCCTACCAATGAAACATGGTACTTCACATCGCAGATGCTAGTCTCAAGCTCGGGCAGCCTTAATCTCATTTTGACGGCCCAATCGACTAGGAACGAGTTCAGAATACACAGTGACTATTAGATGTGTTTCATGATAGCCATCATATCCACTATCACATCTAACATACACTATGGTGCATTCTAGGTCTTTATCCAACACAATTGTTAACATTATAAACCAATGAAGATAAAGAATACCATAAAACAATACGAATATCATAAATAAAGGTCATTATACAAAGAGTCTATAAAAACCCACACGCCACAAGTTGGCTAGTTGGACATCTACTCTAACAACACGTCCATCCCAACTATGCAATCGAAGTCCCACAACATCAAACGGATCAAGCTCGCCACCAACACATGCTCACCAAACCGCAACACGCCATCCACAAGACCTCCTGGGAAAACAGGCTCACACCACCAGGGGTAGATACAGAAACAGCATCGCGCAAAGGGATGGTACACAGACCATGCTCAACAACAAACGAATCAGAAATAAACAAATGCGATGCACTGGTGTCAAACAACACACGTGCAGGAAAATCGAAAACAAGGCAAATACCTACGATCACCCGAATCGGCGTCTCCTCGGCCTGCTCCCTAGTGATGGCATTAACCTGAGCATGCTGGGGTCTAGAGAAGAAAGGCTGAGACGACTGCCCAAAACGCGAAGGTCCAGGCTGCTGAAAAGGCCTGAACTGAGTCTCACCCAACCGGGGCTACTGAAACTGAGGGGAACGACCCCTAGACTGACCTCCACGACCTTGAGGCTGGGCCGCGGTCTGCTATGATCCAGCTGACGGACACACTCTGGCAAAATGCCCGTACTGACCACAAAGGTTGCAGGAGCCCTGCACAACAACACACTGCGTAGAAGGATGCTTTCCACCGCAAAACCCACAAAACTCAGCCCGAGAACCACTGCTACTCGAGCTGCCTGAACCAGAAGATCCAGAACCCGACTTCTTCTTGAACTGCTGACCGTGGGGACGGAACCTCTGACGGCCATACTGCTGTGCCACCTGTGGCTGCTGCTGCTGCTACTGGGGCTGATAGGATGACTGGGAGGACTGTGAAGACTGCGCTACCTGAATAGCAGGACGACCACCCTACGCTACCTGCTGCGTACGAGCACGACGACTGTGCAAGCCCTCCTCAATGTCGATAGCAGCATCCACGGCCTCAGCATAACTCTTGGGCTTACTGGTCAACACCACATGATACAACTCTTCATTCAAGCCCTCAAGAAATCTAGTCCTCTTGGCCCTCTCCCGGCCAGAAACATGGGGAACGTACGCCAACAAAGAAGAGAACTGCCGAGCATACTCCCTAACAGTCATGGAGCCCTGCTCCAGATGGTCGAACCCCCGCTCCCGGGCGTTCACATAGGACTCGGGCACATACTCCTGCCGGAAGGTCTCGCAAAAATTGCCCCAAGAGATCCAACGCTGGTCTCCAGCAAGGTACTCGATGCGCCTCACCACCAGCGCTCTGCCGCCTTCCTAAGCAAGTGGGTCACTAAACTCAGTCGAAGATCATCACCATACTGAACCCGATCGAAAAGAACGATGATATTCCGGAGCCACGAGTCTGCATCTTCACTGGACTCATCACCATTGAAGACTGGAGGGTTCATCCTCTGAAATCGTGATATCACGACATCCATCCTCTCCACAGGAGGTGCCGCAACCTCAACTTCCTCCTCGTCTCTAACACGAGTACGACTGCGAGCACTACTCCTATCCTCATTCTAACCTGCTGATTCCTCAAACTGCCCCTCTACCACGACGTCTAGGCGGCATCCACAAAAACACTCAACAGGATCAAGCAAAACAGAAAGCTTAAGCTATGAATCCAAAAAATGTCAAGGCCTACGTACGATCAACAGAGTAAAATCATACAAACACAAGCGGAAGCTATCAAAAAGCGGGTAAAATTTTTCGCTTTTTTCCTGACGGTTTAAAACAATATAATTTAAAATAATACGATACTCAAAATATATCCTAGTTTATAAAAACAACCAAACGCGGCTACCAGCCAACAATGCACAGTATGGCATAACCACAACATGTCTCAGACTCCAACAACAAAATACAACGACAAAGCGCAGGGCATCCCCTGGCTAACTGTACTGATACATATAAATATGCTATACGCTACTGGGATACTCAACCACCTCCTGGGGCACCACCAGCTGGGTTTAAACCAGGACCAGCTGTAAAACCTGGATTCCCTGAAAACAACACAACCAAGGAAAAACAAACAAGCCCCAGAGGGACATGGGGTCAAACCCCAGTACGGAGAGCAACTGAAATAGCTAAAGAAAATGCATAAGATAAAATGCAGATGCTATGCATGAGACACCGGATAACAACTGAAGGCTACAACAGAGCAGGGAGCCAAGGAACTCAAACATAGCTCCACAAGATCAGCAACAATCAGTGGCCATGGGGTGTGTTCAAAGTGTGGTAATGAGCCACTCGCCTTGACACTACACCTGAATACCAGATGCATCAAACAACTCAACCTGCCGTTGCCTCGCCCATGAACTGTGGTAGTTAACCACTCGGAGCATGGTGGCTAACAATCTCAGCAGGGAGATGATAGTGCGGTATTGCCGCTCGCCCTCGCATCCTGGTAAGAAACAACAGCAATATACAAGATACGAAGCTGCAAAATACAATACACGAGGGATCTAAAATAATGCATGAACAATGCGTGTATGCACATCAATAAAACAGCTAGAATAAATACAAATGCTCAGCAAGCAATACACAGCCATGTTCACCGAAACATCCCAGCAGCCTCACATTAAATCTCACGCCAATTCCAAGCTACATAAAGCTCAAATCCGTACCTTATACTTTCTGTGCAACAATTACTACAAAACAGGCCCGAGAGATCTGGATTGCAACCTGCTAAATGCACACAACAGATCTCAGGCTCAACACAGAAGGTCACGGCCAATTATAGAAACTCACGGCTGGGAGTCATTCACTCCACCAGCGATCAAATCCAACAATACCACTATCAGGAAGCTAAAACAAAGGCTAATACTAAGATCTCAACAACAATTCGAAGTTCCACCTCAACGACACAACACACGGCCGAAGACAGCAACTTCGCGATCTCGCTCTCGCCAACGAAAGCCTCCAAGAATGGTATATAAAGGAAGAGTTTCTCGAGAGGAGTCCAACGCTACCTCAAACATGCTAAGAGGTGGTCGGAAACGACGGGAATTGCCGAAGAAAATCTACGATGAACAGTATTCTGGGGTTTGAAATGAAGAACACAATCGGGGAAAATATCGCTAAGTATGGGATCTGGTACTCGACATCGAAGACCAAGTCTTCCTTAAATACACGCGTGAAAGCTGGTTAAAAAGTACACCGACAAAACCAGACGACGCATAACAACCCAACGACTGGTTCTCAAATCCAAAAGCTGGATTGCCTAACACCCAAAAGCTGGTACCAGACGTTGCATCAAAACGCTGCGTTCCAACTTAATAAAACGGCGTCGCATAATCCCAACATCTGGATTCCTTAGCGCTAGTCAAATGACGTCGCACCTCCTACGTCATCCAGACGCTAACTCTTGCGCGAAACATCCAGACGCAAGCTACAGGAGCATTGACGGGCGTTGATGTCTGCTCTCGACTGCTCAACCAGACGCAACAAACTCCTCGCAGCTGGTACCAGACGCAACAACCAAAATGGCGTCGCTCCAACTTAATTAAACGCTGTCGTTTTTCCATTGGATACAAACACACAAATGAAACGGCTGGATACAAAACACGCTACCAGACTTCATAGAAACGACGGCGTATCAAGATCTCGTGCTATCTGGTACCAGACGTTGCATCAAAACGCTGCGTTCCAACTTATAAAACGGCGTCGCATAATCCCAACATCTGGATTCCTTAGCGCTAGTCAAATGACGTCGCACCTCCTACGTCATCCAGACGCTAACTCTTGCGCGAAACATCCAGACGCAAGCTACAGGAGCATTGACGGGCGTTGATGTCTGCTCTCGACTGCTCAACCAGACGCAACAAACTCCTCGCAGCTGGTACCAGACGCAACAACCAAAATGGCGTCGCTCCAACTTAATTAAACGCTGTCGTTTTTCCATTGGATACAAACACACAAATGAAACGGCTGGATACAAAACACGCTACCAGACTTCATAGAAACGACGGCGTATCAAGATCTCGTGCTACCAATTAAATGTTGTGACTGGATTTACCACCGACCAGCTCCCACAAAAAAACTAGATTTCTCCTCAAAATACCAAAATTACGAAAACTTCCAGAATTGCTCTAAATGTGAAATCTGACCCTAAAAATACAAACAAAACATCCAAACAGAGATCTAAATCACCAGAAATATCTAAACCGATTAATTCCAGCCAAATTAATCTTAATACAATTCCAGGTCTCACACAGAGTGTATGCAAAGTTCAGCAAGTGCGAGTTTTGGCTTGAGCAGGTGGCATTTCTGTGGCATATCGTTTCTAGAGATGGGATTTCTGTTGACCCATCGAAGGTGGAGGCAGTGTAGAACTGGGTGATTCCAAAGAATGCAACGGAGATTCGCAGTTTCTTGGGTTTAGCAGGATACTACCGCAAGTTTATCAAGGGCTTCTCTTCGATTTTAGTGCCCTTGAAGCCCTGATCAAGAATAATGCGAAGTATGTCCGGAGTGTCATAGGAGCTTCGATCAGCTAAAGGAGGCTCTCACTTCAGCGCCAGTTTTAGCGATGCCAGGGGATCACGAGGAGTTCGTGGTGTATACAGATGCTTCCCTGAGAGGGTTAGGTGCAGTGCTGATGCAGGGTGGAAAGGTTATCGCATATGCGTCAAGGCATTTGAAGAGTTATGAGCAGAATTATCCGATGCATGATTTGGAGCTTGCACCAGTAGTGTTTGCGCTGAAGATTTAGAGACACTACTTGTACGGTGAGAAGTGTCAGATTTTCATCGACCATAAGAGCCTCAAGTACTTCTTCACCCAGAAGGTGCTGAACATGAGGCTACGCAGATGGCTAGAGTTGGTGAAGGACTATGATTGTGACATTAGCTACCATCCGGGTAAAGCTAATGTAGTAGCAGACTTTTTGAGCCGTAATACTTCAATGGTGGCATGCTTATCAGTCGAGCGACCACTACAGGCTGAAATTTAGAGATTTGTACAAGAGTTCTATTCAGGAGGCTGTGCACCGAGTTTAGCAGCGGTTACAGTTCAACCGACTCTTCGAGATTGGATTAGAGATGGGAAGTTCTCTGATGAGCAGTTACAGCAGTGGAAACATCGAGATGAGGCCAGAGGATGAGGTCTGTATACAGTTGAGGATGGGACCGTGCGTTTCAGAGGTCGCATGTGGATTTTGTGGTTGGGTTACCTAGGAGTCCCAGAGGGTACACAACGATATGGGTGATTGTGGATAGACTCACCAAGTCGGCGCATTTCTTACCGGTGAAGAACACTTTCACCTTGACTCAGTACGCGGAGCTTTACATTATGGAGATTGTCAGGCTGCATGGCATATCAGTATCTATAGTGTCAGATCAGGACACCAGATTTACATCTGCATTTCTAAGGAGGTTGCACGCAGCGTTGGGGACTAAGTTGTCATTAAGTACAGCTTTTCACCCACAGACGGATGGCGAGTCGGAGAGGTCATCCAAATTTTGGAGTATTTGCTGAAAGCGGGTGTGATAGATTTCCAGGGTACGTGGGATTCGAGATTGCCTCTGGTAGAGTTCACGTACAACAACAACTTTCAGGTATTGATTGGGATGCTCCCTATGTGACGCCCGAACCCACGGGGTCACGGATTTTGGGGTGAATTGAAATTTGAAAATAAAAATAAAGGCTAAACGGCAATTTGTTATAAGCTGTATTTCTTATAACTTAGAAAAAATTTCGAAACACAAACACAAATCTGACATACAAACGTTCGGCGCCAAGTACTGAAATTTGCGGAAAACAGATTTCATATATATACTGCAAAAGCGATATAACAACATCTGAAATTCTATATGAATTCACTACTGTTGCAATAGATCTAATACAGATGTCTAAGATAAAAGACAACAACATCTAAGACATGGAAAACGCTGCCCATAGATAAACACTTCACCACCCAGCTGTCCTAAGATAAAAGACAACAACATCTAAGACATGGAAAACGCTGCCCATAGATAAACACTTCACCACCCAGCTGTCTCAGTTTCAACCTTCCGTTTGTCCCTTAACTGTCTCACCTGTACCATTTTAAAAGCTAATGAGTCTAAGGGCTCAGCAAGTAAAATCTGAGTAATAACAAAGTCATTTAACGCAGGCAGACATCTGAACATTTACATAACTGAGTTTAAAGGAACTTCATGAAACGTAAACATTCTTTCGTAAACATCTTAAAATTTCTTTCATAGCTTGGATGCGGGGACAATAACCCAGATCCCTTCAATTAATTTCTTGAACTTTATGATTTATGGCTTAGAAGCTCTCCTTAGGTCCGTTATGCACTTGATCAAATGACTTCTGATATCAGTTCTTAGCATAAAGCTCATTGTGAAGGGGTATACAGATCCGTCAATCCGTAATCCTGATCCTTCCTGCTGTTGAAGGGGCACACTGGTTCGTCAGCCAGACACTCACCCTTCCTTATGACCGTCTATTATCTATGCCATAAATCCTTAAAATAAACTTTCATTTCTTTAAACTCTTTTCTTTGGACATCTTTCTTTGAAATTTCCTTTGAAATCTTATTGGGTTCGCTTCTTTTTAAAACTCGCTTCCCATTTTTAAAACTTTACTGAGTATCAGATTTGACTACTGGAAAGTAATCACTGAAATGCGAACAGATTTCTCTAAAGGAAACTATACTAGAAAGCAAAACAGATCTCGCTTGTGAAAATTACATAACCAATGTTAAAACAGATGTCGTTGGTCAACTCAGATGTCAACGCAGGAATAGTGTTTGAAAAAGAAACAGATGTCTGATTATAGAATAGTAAAACTAGCGTGAAACAGATGTCCAACAGAATAGTGTTTTGGAGTAAAACAGCTGCGATTTAGTCAAATCAGATGTCAACGCAACTAAGTTGGTCAACGCATATGTCAATGAATAATCGTAAGCAACTCAGCAGTGAAGTATTTAATACTATGAAATCTGACCAAAATCTGATGTGTAGCGAAAACACTCCCAGAAATGAAAACTGCTGATTTAAACACAAAAATTTAGTCACTAACATAGGAACCAAAAACTGACTAAGAATTTGGTGCTGAAACATCGTGAACGACACCTACGATACCAGTTTTTCCTATCATACCAGACTTAGCTTCTGATTCGAATAGCATCACCGATTACATAGAGTCAAGTTCAGATGTTACCACTCACCAGAAAGAAGAACATTCATAAACATACATGACTAAAATCTGAACCCCTCAGTACTTTTAAACATATTTAACTTTCTTAAACATTCTGAAAAACTTTGGAAGCAGAAGACATAACTTTGAACCCAATCTTTTTTTTCTTTAAACATTCGTAAAACTTCTTTGAACATACGTAAACATGAACTTAAACATACAGGAAAGCAAACACATACTGAAGAACAATATGTTAGAGTAGGTGCCCAAGTAGCCAACTTGTGGCGTGTGGGTTCTTGTTGACTCTTTGTATAACGATCTTTATTTATGAAATTTGTATTCTTTTATGGCATTCTTTATCTTCATTATTTTATAATGTTAACAATTGTATTGGATAAAGACCTAGAATGCACCATAGTGTATGTTAGATGTGATAGTGGATATGATGGCTATCATGAAACACATCTAATAGTCACTGTGTATTCTAAAATCGTTCCTAGTCAATTGGGCCGTCAAAATGAGGATAAGGCCGCCCGAGTTTGAGACTAGCATCTGCGATGTGAAGTACCACGTTTCATTGGTAAGGAACATTGTGATGTTCTGAGCATGCAGATGGATAGTGACCTGGTGATCTATCGAACTACCTCGTTCGGACTTTCCAAGTGGTTACCATTTGTCGAGTGGATTAAGTCCGAGGTCTTGGTTGTACAGATTATCCCTTATTACTCGAAACGTCATTGAGACTCTACATGAAGGTGCCTTGCTTTGACCCGTTTACCGACTCTGTTGGGGTCATCAGGTGGCGGGATTGGATGAGGTTCCGATGCATGTAGGAGTCGATGCTTCGTTGTCGAGGATTCACCGCTCGCCTTTGTGCGTGGATATCCTATGCTATCTGAGGAGATAATAGTGTGATAAATCTCTGGCCATAGTACTAGATGCATTTTAGGTAAATGGGTTTACCTAGTAACACACGCGATGTCACTATTTGATCTCCGAGATGTATGCGTGGTTATTGGATCTCTAGCGACTCTCGCTTTACCAATGGTCGTTGATCTGATCGGGATATTTGTGTTGAAAGGACCGTACTGTACGCTAACCATGACCGACTGGTTCTTGCAGGCACTACAGTGATACCTAGGGGATCATGGGGCGATGTTGCTAGACGCTTTACCATGATCCGATGGGCTAATCCGAAAATATGGTTTCTGAGTCACACATGTTGTGGGCCCATGGCTAGCTGTATCCCTGAACCATTGAGGGTCACACAAGTACTGGTTTCTCGATTCCCGCACGGAAATTAAGCTCAATTTGTTGAGCATAGGAGGAGGAAGGATGAAAGTGCGACTTCCTAAAATTAAACAGGGGTCAAAATGCAATTTCCCTAAAGTTTGGGCTAGTTTGACTATCCTTGAAACTTGCAGGGGCCAAACTGCTATTTTGGACTGGGTGGTCCGAAAAATTGTTTTCGCATCATAATACTCAGTTTTGTAAACTGTGTAGATCGGTCCGATCTGATCGTCGATCGGGATTATGATGGAGCCACGGTGATGGACTTGAAACGAATGTTCACCCTGGGCCTGGGCCCGACCCAAGCCCATTGGACCGGTTCAAGCCCATCACAAGTCTATATATAGATGCCCTAGGGTTGCATTACAAATAACTCTACCCTAACCCTAGATTACACACGCCTCCCTCTCCTCTCCATCTCCCTCTCGCGCAGTCGCCCGCCGCCCGCCGCCAGTCGTCGTCGTCGGACTTGTTCCGACCGTCGCGACGAGGAGATTCCGTCCGTGAAATATTCGTCACGTTTTCTAGTGCAGACTGACGAAGGGATCATGATTTCAGTCGTGGACCGGATTAGGAGAACAACGATCGCCTATCGTTGAAGTGCCGATTTCCTCGTGAAATTGGTCGGAGCCAGGCGCCTAGACGCCAGCAAGGTACCAATCTAAAACACCCTATGGATGTTTTATTGCTGTATTTGTTATGTATTGATCGTTCCCGGTGCAAAATTTTTTAAATCTTCTGCTGTACCTCGGGAGCGGGATCCGGATCCGCCGCTGCGCCAACAGTGGTATCAGAGCTTTGGCTCGGATCTATCAATACATAAATTGTACCTGTATTGCATCAGATCTCAAATTTCAAAAAAAAAATAAAAAAAAATTTCTGCCGCCGCGCCACCGCCGGGCACGTTTCCGCACGCCACCGCACGGCCG
>KV008772.1:103856-116085 GCA_001598015.1 Dorcoceras hygrometricum
GTCGCATATGCTCTGAGTGTCACGAGCCGCTACCAGGCCAACTTCGGCCAATTGCATTGGAAGGCTGTGAAAGATATTCTTAAGTACTTGCGAAGGACTAAGAATATGTTCATGGTCTATGGGGGTGGTGAACTGAAATTGGAAGGCTACACTGATTCTAGCTTCCAATGTGATGTGGATGATTCGAAGTCAACCTCTGGATTTGTATTCATGCTCAATGGTGGTGCTGTCTCTTGGAAGAGTTCCAAGCAAGACACCATCGTGGATTCAACCACTGAGGCTGAGTACATCGCAGCATCAGCTGCTGCTAAAGAAGCGGTTTGGATGAGGAATTTCGTCCAAGAGTTGGGCGTGATACCTGAAGGAGTTGGTCCAGTCCCGGTGTACTATGACAACCCGGGTGCCGTTGTGCAAGCAAAGGAGCCTAGGTCTCACCAAAGATCCAAACATATACTGAGAAAATACCACATAATCCGGGATATTGTGGCTAAAGGTGACATAGCAGTCGAGAGAGTCGCCTCTGCAGAAAATATAGTTGATCCACTTACGAAGCCCTTGCCAGGACCGTTGTTTGAAAAACATCGCGAAACAATGGGACTGCGTCTGATGAGTAGTTGGCTTTAGGGCAAGTGGGAGATTGTTAGAGTAGGTGCCCAACTAGACAACTTGTGGCGTGTGGGTTCTTGTTGACTCTTTGTATAACGATCTTTATTTATGAAATTCGTATTCTTTTATGGCATTCTTTATTTTCATTATTTTATAATGTTAACAATTGTGTTGGATAAAGACCTAGAATGCACCATAGTGTATGTTAGATGTGATAGTGGATATGATGGATATCATGAAACACATCTAATAGTCACTATGTATTCTAAAATCGTTCCTAGTCGATTGGGCCGTCAAAATGAGGATAAGGCCGCTCGAGTTTGAGACTAGCATCTGCAATGTGAAGTACCACATTTCATTGATAGGGAACATTGTGATGTTCTGAGCATGCACATGGATAGTGACCTGGTGATCTATCGAACTACCCTCGTTCGGACTTTCCAAGTGGTTACCATTTGTCGAGTGGATTAAGTCCGAGGTCTTGGTTGTACAGATTAGCCCTTATTACTCGAAACGAAATTGAGACTCTATATGATAGGTGCCTCGCTTTGACCCATTTACCGACTCTATTGGGGTCATCAGGTGGCGGGATTGGGTGATGTTCCGATGCATGTAGGACTCGATGCTTCGTTGTCGAGGATTCAACCCTCGCCTTTGTGCGTGGATATCCTATGCTATCTGAGGAGATAATAGTATGATAAATCTCTGGCCAGAGTACTAGATGTGTTTTAGGTAAATGGGTTTATCTAGAAACACGCGATGTCACTATTTGATCTCCGAGATGTATGCATGGTTATTGGATCTCTAGCGACTCTCGATTTACCAATGGTCGTTGATCTGATCGGGATATTTGTGTTGAAAGGACCGTACTGTACACTAACCATGACCGACTGCTTCTTGCAGGCACTATCAGTGATACCTAGGGGATCATGGAGCGATGTTGCTAGACGCTTTACCATGATCCGATGGGCTAGTCCGAAAATGTGGTTTCGGAGTCACACATGTTGTGGGCCCACGGTTAGCTGTGAGACCTGGAATTGTGTTTAAGATTAATTTGTTGGTATTAATCGGTGTTTAGAGATTTTTAGTGGTTCAGATCTCTGTTTGGAAGTTTGGTTGTTATTTTCGGGTCAGATTTTGTATTTTAAGAAATTCTGGAAGTTTTCGTATTTTTTGAGATTTTGGGTAAAAGGTGGTTTTGTGAGCTTGCAGCTGGTCGGTGGCGAAAACCAGTCGTAGCCTGTAATTGTAATGCGGGAGATCAAACGCCGTCGTTTTAGTGAAGTCTGGATGCGTTGTGTTAAGTAAAAGCTGGTAGCGTGTTTGTATCCATCTGCTGCTTTATTTCGTGTATTGAGGGTAAAACGACAGCGTTTCGATAAGTTGGCGCGACGTCGTTTGGATGTTGCGACTGGTACCAGCTGCGAGGATTTGTTCGCGTGTGTGTGTCGACTGGTTGTCCAGCTGAGAGCAGATGTCAACGCGGGTCAACGCTCCTATAGCTTGCGGCTGGTATTGTGCGAGAGTTAGCGACTGGATTTGATGACGTGGCGATGCGATGCCATTTTAATTAGTTGCAACGATGCGTTTTAGATGTCACGACTGGTACCAGCTTTTGGAAGGATTTCAAACGATGAGAAACCAGCCGATGGTTTTAGGCGACCAGCTGATGGCAGAGATGATCACGTAAGCGGTGCGACGTCGTTTTGTTAAGTCGCTGCGATATCGTTTTGATTTGCATTGTTTGAGAATTCAGCAGTTGGTTCTTTGCATCTGCTGGTTGTAGTGTGCCTGCTGGTTATGTCGGTGGACTTTTAAAGCAGATTCCAGCCATTGTGGGATTTATATTATAGGAAGACTTGGTCTTCGATTGAGACATCAGATCCCATACTTAGAATAATTTCCCGACATTCGTCCTTTGTTTCTCGAACCCTAGATCACTGTTCACCGTGAGCTTTTCCGGTGAATTCACATCGTTTCTGGCCGTTGTTTGATGCGTGCGAGGTAGCGTTGGACTCCTCTTGAGAAGCTCTTCCATCTTATACCATTCGTGGAGGCTGTTGTTAGCTAGAGCGAGGTCGCGAAGTTACTGTCTTGGCCGTGTGTTCGCTGTGAGCAGGTAGCTTCGAATTGTTGTAAGATCTTAGCTTTAGTAAGTTGATTTAAGCTCCCTTTTAAGTGGTATTGATGGGATTGATCACTGGTTGAGTTGTAACTCCCGGCAGTACCTTCTGTGTATTTGAGTCCCGATGATTTATCCCCTGTGTGCCTTGACAGGTTGTTGTTCAGCTTTCTCGGGACCTTTGTTGTGGTAATTATTACACAGAAGTATAAGTACGGATTGGATATTGTAATACAGCGATGTTATGGCATGGATAATTTGTGAGATGGCTATTGCTGGCTGCTGTTTTGTGAGATGACTGTTGGTTATGTGGTGTATACGTGGTGATGCTATTATTGTTTCGCATATGTTTATACGCTTGTTATTCCAGCATGTTGCATACCTGCATTTGCATCTCCGTTCAGCTTTTGCAGCCATTGCTTCGTAGTTGTTGTTTTGTTTACTTACCAGGATGTGAGGACGAGTGGTGATTCCGCACTCTCATTTCCCCTATGCGCTGAGTGGTTAGCTACCACAGTTCATAGGTTGGGTTGTTGATGCGTCTGGTAAGGGTGGGCGAGTAGGGGTGAGTGGGTAGCACCCACATGTCCTACACTCACCGTGGCCACATATTCTGTTGCAGATCCCGTTGAGCTGTTGTTTCCTTCCTCATGCATAGCATCTGCATTTTATTCATGCTGTTTACTGCTGTTTATAGTTGCTTTCCGTACTGGGGTTTGACCCCATGTCCCTCTGGGGCTTGCTTGTTTTCCTTGTTGTGTTGTTTTCAGGAAACCCAGGTTTTACAGCTGGTCGTGGTTTTAGCCCAGCTGATGGTGCCCCAGGAGGTGGTTAGAGTATCCCAGTGGCGTATAGTATATTTATATGTATCAGTATTCTTAGCCAGGGGGATGCCCTGTGCTTTGTTGGTGTATTTGATTGTTGGAGTCTGATACTTGTTTTATGCTATACTGTTATTGTTGTGGTGATTTTCGTAAACTGGGATTCTATTTTGAGTATCGTGCTATTTTAAATTATATTGTTTTAAACTCGTCAGGCCAAAAGCGAAAATTTTACCCGCTTTTTGATAGCTTTCGCATGTGTTTTGGTGTTTTTACTCTGTTTAGAGCACGAGGCCTGACATTTTTGGTATCAGAGCTTAAGCTGGGATAAGCTCAATTTCCTTGATCACACTTGAGTCTAGGCACAGTGTTGTGTGTTGCATGTGCTTGACTATGTAATTATGTGCTGCATCTTGTTGTGCTATCTATGCTGTATCTGTTCTGTTTTGCTTGATCTTGTTGAGTTCTTTCGTAGATGCCGCCTAGACGTCGTGGTAGAGGTAGGGGGAAGTTTGAGGAATCATCAGGACAGAATGAGGATCGGCATAGCGCTCCTAGCCGTTCTCGTAGTCGGCATGAGGAGGTTGAGGAAGTTGGTGACTTGCCTCCCCTGGTGGAGCGTATGGATGTTGTTATAGCACGGTTTCAGCGGATGAACCCTCCAGTCTTTAATGGTGATGAGTCCAGTGAGGATGCAGACTCGTGGCTCTGGAATATCATCGGTCTTTTTGATCGGGTGCAGTATGATGATGATCTTCGGTTGAGTTTAGCGACCCTCTTGCTTAGGAAGGCTGCAGAGCGCTGGTGGCGAGGCGCTTCGAGTACCTTGTTAGAGATCGGTGTTGGGATCTCTTGGGATAGTTTTTGTGAGACCTTCCGGCAGGAGTATGTGCCTGAGTCTTATGTGAACGCTCTAGAGCGGGAGTTCGATCATCTGGAGCAGGGTTCGATGACTGTTCGGGAGTATGCTAGGAAGTTTTCTTCTCTGTTGGCGTACGTTCCCCATGTTTCTGGCCGGGAGAGGGCCAAGCGGACTCGATTTCTTGAGGGATTGAACGAAGAGTTGTATCAGATGGTGTTGACTAGCAAACCCAAGAGCTATGCTGAAGCAGTTGACACTGCTATTGATATTGAGGAGGGTCTGCAGAGTCGTCGTGCTCGCAGGAAGCAGGCGGTGCAGGTTAGTCGTCCTGCTATTCAGGGAGCGCAGTCTTCATTGTCCTCCCAGTCAGCCTATCAGCCCCAGCAGCAGCAGTAGCAGCCACAGGTGGCTCTGCAGTCTGGCCGTCAGAGGTTTCGACCCCGAGGTCAGCAGTTTAAGAAGAAGTCGGGTTCTGGCTCTTCTGGTTCAGGCAGTTCGAGTAGCAGTGGATCTCGGACTGAGTTTTGCGGTTTTCACGGTAGAAAGCATCCGTCCACGCAGTGTGTTGGTGTGCAGGGTTCCTGCAACCTTTGTGGTCAGTACGGGCATTTTGCGAGAGTGTGTCCGTCAGTTGGATCACAGCAGACCGCGGCCCAGCCTCAGGGTCGAGGAGGTCAGTCTAGGGGTCGTTCCCCTCAGTTTCCGCAGCCTCGATTGGGTGAGGCTCAGTTTAGGCCTTTTCAGCAGCCTGGTCCGTCGCGGTTCGGACAGTCGTCTCAGCCTTTCTTCTCTGGACCCCAGCACGCTCAGGTTAACGCCATTACGAGGGAGCAGGCCGAGGAGACACCGAGCCGGGTGATCGGAGGTACATGTCTTGTCTTTGACTTTCCCACGCGTGTGTTGTTTGACACCGGTGTATCGCATTCGTTTATTTCTGATTCGTTTGTTGTTGAGCATGGTCTGTGTACCATGTCGTTGCACGATGCTGTTTCTGTGTCTACCCCTGGCGGTGTGAACTTGTTCTCCCAGGAGGTTTTGTTGGATGATGTGTTGCGGTTTGGTGAGCATGTCCTGTCAGTGAATTTGATCCGTTTGATGCTTTGGGATTTCGATTGTATAGTTGGGATGGATGTGCTGTCCAACTATAGGGCCTCCGTGGACTGCTTCCATGGGATTGTGCACTTTAGGCCTTTATCTGGCGAGAAGTGGGACTTCTACGGCCAGGATTCTAGATCGAAGATCCCGTTGGTCTCAGCGATGGAGATGTTTAGCTTGTTGTCTTTGGGGAATGCTGGCTTTATGATCTACGCTTTGGATGTGTCTTCTTCTTCCTGTGTGCAGCTTAGTGACGTTCCCGTGGTGCGGCATTTTCCCGATGTGTTCCCGGAGGAGATTCCTGGTTTTCCTCCGAGGCGGGAAATAGACTTCAGCATAGAGTTGGTGCTTGGCACAGCTCCGATTTCACGTGCTCCTTATCATCTGGCGCCTGCGGAGTTGAGGGAACTCAAGGTGCAGTTAGATTATTTGCTGGAGAAAGGTTTTATCCGACCTAGTATGTCACCGTGGGGAGCGCCCATCTTATTTGTGAAGAAGAAGGATGGCTCAATGCGGATGTGCATTGATTTTCGCCTGTTGAATAAAGCCACTGTGAAGAACAAGTACCCGTTGCCGAGAATCGATGATCTGTTTGATCAGTTGCAAGGTTCTGCGGTGTATTCAAATATTGATCTTCGTTCCGGGTACCATCAGTTGAGAGTGAGAGAACAAGATGTCGCGAAGACTGCTTTTCGTACCAGGTACGTGCATTTCGAGTTTTTGGTTATGCCGTTTGGATTGACTAATGCCCCTGCAGTCTTTATGGATTTGGTGAACCGAGTTTTCCGCGAGTTTATTGATCAGTTTGTGATCGTGTTCATCGCGACATCTTAGTCTATTCGAAGACTCCTTTGGAGCACAAGTAGCATTTGCGTATTGTCCTTCAGACGTTGAGAGACCAGCAGTTGTATGCAAAGTTCTCCAAGTGCGAGTTCTGGTTGGATTGCGTCGTATTCTTGGGACATGTGATTTCAGTCGAGGGGATTTTTGTAGATCCTAGCAAGGTTGATGCCGTTCTGAACTGGGAGCGTCCCAGGAATGTTTCCGAGATTCGTAGTTTCTTGGGTCTGGCTGGCTATTATCGTCACTTCATTGAGGGATTCTCTAGTATAGCAAAGCCGATGACTCAATTGACTCAGAAGGACAAGCGTTTTGTTTGGACTGAGCAGTGTGAGAATGCTTTTCAACTGCTTAAAGAGAAACTGACTACTGCGCCTGTGTTGGCTCTGCCGTCCGGAACAGGTGGATTCGTTGTTTGCTCTGACGCTTCGCTCAATGGATTGGGTTGTGTGTTGATGCAGAATGGTCGAGTCATTGCGTATGCCTCGCGGCAGTTGAAACCGTACGAGACTCGTTACCCAGTCCATGATTTGGAGTTAGCGGCGGTGGTCTTTGCGTTGAAGATATGGCGTCACTACCTGTATGGCGAGCAGTTTGTGGTGTACTCCGACCACAAAAGTTTGCAGTATTTGTTTTTGCAGCCTGACTTGAACATGAAACAGCGTCGGTGGATGGAGCTGCTAAAGGACTTTGATTGTGAGATTAAGTACCAGCCTGGGAAGTCGAACGTAGTGGCCGATGCTTTGAGCAGGAAGGCTAGTGAGATGCTTGCGTCATTGTACATCTCTAAGGATCAAGAGCATCTTAACACTACGGGTTGGAGATTCTACCCGGCTGAGGATTTCGTTGTGGTTTCATCGTTTCAAGTGGAGCCACGGATTGTTTCTAGTATTAGAGCAGCTCAAAGGACTGATCCGTCTATCCACGAGTTGAAGTTAAAGGTCAGGGTTGGCGAACTCGAGGACTATTCTGTCTCTTCCGATGGTTGTTTGCGTTTCTGGGGCAGGTTGGTTGTGCCCAATTTGATTGATTTAAAGGAGGAGATCCTTCGGGAAGCGCACTGTAGCAGACATAGTGTTTATCCTGGTGCACGGAAGATGTACCATGCTTTGAAGCCGCACTTTTGGTGGGCTGGCCTAAAGAGCGACGTTGCTGGTTTTGTCGCTCGTTGCTTGAATTGTCAGATGGTAAAGGCCGAAAGGATGAGACCCGATGGTTTGTTGCAGAGTTTAGAAGTGCCCCAATGGAATTGGGAGCAAATTGCTATGGATTTTGTGACGCATCTGCCTCGTTCGAGATGGCGAAGCTGTACGTTGATTTTGTTGTTAGACTGCATGGTGTGCCCGTTTCGATCGTTTCTGACCGAGATTCGAGGTTTACTTCCAGGTTTTGGAAGAGTTTGCAAACAGCTTTGGGTACCAGATTGGCGATGAGCACCACATATCACCCCCAGACAGATGGCCAATATGAGCGAACTATCCAGACGTTGGAGGATATGTTGCGAGCTGTTGTGTTGGATTTCGGAGGTAGCTGGCAAGACGCGTTGTCTTTAGTAGAGTTTTCCTACAATAAAAGCTATCAAGTGACGATTGGAATGGCGCCGTTTGAGGCTTTTTATGGTAGAAAGTGCAGATTGCCGGTATGTTGGGAAGAAGTGAGGGAGAAGCAGCTATCTGCCCCTTACTTTGTGCAGCAAATGAAAGATCATGTTGATCTAATTAGACAGCGGATGAAAGCTTCCCAGGATCGCCAAGCCAGTTATGCGAATAAGAGGCATCGACCTCTTGAATTTTAGGTTGGTGATCGTGTATTTCTCAAAGTTTCTCCGTTCCGTAGTGTGATGCACTTTGGACGCAAGGGAAAGTTAGCCCCTCGTTACGTCGGACCGTATGAGATTGTTGAGAGGATTGGCCCTTTAGCGTATCGGCTGTTGTTGCCGCCAGAGTTGTCTTCTCTTCATGACGTCTTTCATGTTTCCATGTTGAGGAAGTATGAGCCAGATCCGTCTAATGTGCTTAGAACCGACGAGGTTGAGCTAGATCAGTCGTTGAGTTATCAGGAATACCCCTTGCAGATCCTTGTCAGAAAAGAGAAACAGTTGAGGAATAAGACCATTCCGTTGGTAATGGTGTAGTGGAGCAAACATGGTAGGGAAGAAGCTACTTGGGAGCTGGAAGAAAAGATGCAGCGCGAGTGGCCGCATCTGTTTGAGTAGCTGTTGCGCTAAATTTTCCAGTAGTTTGTAGCTTTTGGTTGTATTTCTTCCCTAGTTGTTGTTATATGTTTGCTCAGTTATCTTAAACTCTTGGCCTTGTGTTAGGCGAGTTCTGTTTGAATTTTGTTGTTGCTGTGATGTTGTGCCAGAATTGTTGTTTGATTTCGGGGACGAAATCCTTTTTAGTGGGGGAGAAATGTGAGACCTGGATTTGTAATCAAGATTTATTTGTTGGCATGTATCGGTTTTTAGAGATTTCTGGTGGTTTAGATCTCTGTTTGTAAGTTTGATTGGCATTTTCGGGTCTGAAATAGCATTTGTAACAAATCTGGAAGTCTTCGTATTTTTGGGTTTTTGTGGTGAAAGATGGTTTTGTGGTAAGAGCTGGTAGCGCTTGAAATACCAGTCGCTGGATTAGCGTATTTTGTATCGGATTGGATACGATGTCGTTTGAATAAGTTGGAGTGACGTCGTTTTGGTGTAGCGCTAGTGAGAGAGCTGATCAGGTGTGTGTGCCTGCTGGTTGTTCAGTCGAAGCAGATGTCAACGCGGGTCAACATCACTTAGCTTGCGGCTGGTATTGTGCGAGAGCTAGTGACTGGATTTGATGACGTGGCGATGCGACGCCGTTTTAATTAGTTGCAACGCTGCGTTTTAGATGTCGCGACTGGTACCATATTTTGGAAGGATTTCACGCGATGAGAAACCAGCCGATGGTTTTAGACGACCAGCTGATGGCAGAGATGATGACGTAAGCGGTGCGACGTTGTTTTGTTAAGTCGTCGCGACATCTTTTTGATTTGCGTTGTTTGAGAATTCAGCAGTTGGTTCTTTGCATCTGCTGGTTGTAGTGTTCCTGCTGGTTATGTCGGTGGACTTTTAAAGCAGATTCCAGCCGTTGTGGGATTTATATTATAGGAAGACTTGGTCTTCGATTGAGACATCAGATCCCATACTTAGAATAATTTCCCGACATTTGTCCTCTGTTTCTCGAACCCTAGAGCACTGTTCACCGTGAGCTTTTCCGGTGAATTCCCTTCGTTGCTGGCCGTTGTTTGATGCGTGCGAGGTAGCATTGGACTCCTCTCGAGAAGCTCTTCCATCTTATACCATTCTTGGAGGCTGTTGTTAGCTAGAGCGAGGTCGCAAAGTTACTGTCTTGGCCGTGTGTTCGCTATGAGCAGGTAGCTTCGAATTGTTCTAAGATATTAGCTTTAGTAAGTTGATTTAAGCTCCCTGTTATGTGGTATTGATGGGATTGATCACTGGTTGAGTTGTAACTCCCGGCAGTACCTTCTGTGTACGGATTGGAGCTTGTAATACAGTGATGTTATGGCTTGGATAATTTGTGAGATGGCTATTGCTGGCTGCTGTTTTGTGAGATGACTGTTGGTTATGTGGTGTATACGTGCTGATGCTATTATTGTTTCGCATATGTTTATACGCTTGTTATTCCAGCATGTTGCATACACGCATTTGCATCTCCGTTCAGCTTTTGCAGCCATTGCTTCGTTGTTGTTGTTCTGTTTACTTACTAGGATGCGAGGGCGAGCGGTGATTCCGCACTCTCATTTCCCCTATGCGCCGAGTGGTTGGCTACCACAGTTATTAGGTTGGGTTGTTGATGCGTCTGGTAAGGGTGGGCGAGTAGGGGTGAGTGGGTAGCACCCACATGTCCTACACTCACCGTGGCCACAGATTCTGTTGCAGATCCCGTTGAGCTGTTGTTTCCTTGCTCATGCATAGAATCTACATTTTATTCATGTTGTTTATTGCTGTTTATAGTTGCTCTCCGTACTGGGGTTTGACCCCATGTCCCTCTAGGGCTTGGTTGTTTTCCTTGTTGTATTGTTTTCAGGAAACCCAGGTTTTACAGCTGGTCATCGTTTTAGCCCAGCTGGTGGTGCCCCAGGAGGTGGTTAGAGTATCCCAGTGGCGTATAGCATATTTATATGTATCAGTATTCTTAGCCAGGGGGATTCCCTGTGCTTCATTGGTGTATTTGATTGTTCGAGTCTGATACTTGTTTTATGCTATACTGTTATTGTTGTGGTGATTTTCGTAAACTGGATTCTATTTTGAGTATCATGCTATTTTAAATTATATTGTTTTAAAGTCGTCAGGCCAAAAGCGAAACTTTTACCCGCTTTTTGATAGCTTCCGCATGTGTTTTGGTGTTTTTACTCTGTTCAGAGCACGAGGCCTGACACTAGCTGTATCCCTGAACCATTGAGGGTCACACAAGTACTGGTTTCTCGATTCCCGCACGGAAATTAAGCTCAATTTTTTGAGCATAGGAGGAGGAAGTATGGAAGTGCGACTTCCTAAAATTAAACAGGGGTCAAAATGCAATTTCCGTAAAGTTTGGGCTAGTTTGACTATCCTTGAAACTTGCAGGGGCCAAACTACTATTTTGGACTGGTGTGGTCCTAAAAATTGTTTTTGTATCATAATACTCAGTTTTGTAAACTGTGTAGATCGGTCCGATCTGATCGTCGATCAGGATTATGATGGAGCCACGGTGATGGACTTGAAACGAATGTTCACCCTGGGCCTGGGCCCGACCCAAGCCCATTGGACCGGTTCAAGCCCATCACAAGTCTATATATAGATGCCCTAGGGTTGCATTGCAAATAACTCTACCCTAACCCTAGATTACACACGCCTCCCTCTCCTCTCCATCTCCCTCTCGCACCGCCGCCCGCTGCCCGCCGCCGTGCGCCGCCGCCATTCGTCGTAGTCGGACTTGTTCCGACCGTCACGACGAGGAGATTCCGTCCGTGAAAAATTCGTCATGTTTTCTAGTGCAGACTGACGAAGGGATCGTGATTTCAGTCATGGACCGGATTAGGAGAACGACGATCGCCTACCGTTGAAGTGCCGATTTCCTCGTGAAATTGGTCGGAGCCAGGCGCCTAGACGCCAGCAAGGTATCAATCTAAAACACCCTATGGATGTTTTATTGCTGTATTTGTTATGTATTGACCGTTCCCGGGGCAAAATTTTTTAAATCTTCCGCTGCGCCCCGGGAGCGGGATCCGGATCCGCCGCTGCGCCAACACAATATATGCTTTAAAATTGTGTAGCAAGGATCAGCTTTTACTTGCCTTTGAACTGAGCTTTTACAACGGCAGTAGGTTCTTGCAGAGTCCCTCCTCCTCAAGCAATCACGACGAGCTTCTTTAGGAAATATTTGAGAGAACACAAAAGAGTTTTCTTTCTGTAAATGAAATGAACCTTTTCCTTCAAAACAGGTATTTGTATGGGAGAGATTAGTGGCAAATGAGGTGTATTCATCAAGCATGACACACCTTACCTAAAGTTATGAATTTTAGTAAAATTTCCCTCTCAATATTTAATTTGAAAATCTACCAAACCCTTTTAAAAAGAAATCATTTCGTTCTCCTAAAAATCATTTTCAATAGATTTCTAAAATCCGCTCTGTTAGATTAGATGCCCAACTAGCCAACTTGTGGCGTGTGGGTTTATAGACTCTTGTATGAAACAGTCTTTATATATGATATTCGCATTCTTTTATATGGCGTTCTTTACTTTCATTATGTGTGTAATGATTAACAATTGCGTTGAGTAAAGACCTAGAATGCACTAAAGCGTATGTTAGATGTGATAGTGCGTATGACGGCTATCATGAAACACATCTAATAGTC
>KV008774.1:0-18649 GCA_001598015.1 Dorcoceras hygrometricum
ACCTGTTGTTATGTTTCTAACGATTTAATCGAGTGTGCAGGTCTAAGCTGAATCAGATCATAAGCGAGTTGGTTCAGAACAGCTGCGAGCTAAAGAAGCGAGCTGAAAGCAACGAACTGAGTGCAATGGAGAAGATGTCCAAGTTGAAACAGTAGGGGACGCCCAAACTGGTCCGGCAAACGACATCCAAGCTGACCCAACTCGGAGCAAGAGCAGCCTAATAAATCAGAACAGGGCCGAGCTGACAGCTGAAGAACTGTACATTATAAGAAGAGCTGAGCTTAGTTACGAAGTGCGGATCCGTTTTAGCGTAGATGGAGCTTCGAGTTAGAGCAGTTCAAATCAACACAGAGCAGAATCGGTTCAGATAAGTTTAGAGCAGTTTAGATCAGCACAGAGAAGAATCGTTTCAAATCAGAGAAGCAGTTTAGAATTAGCAGAGAGCAGAATCGGTTCACAGATCAGCTTAGAGCAGTTCCGAACAGAACAGAAGAATCAGCTCAGATCAGATTAGAAGCGCAGCGAGAATCAAATCAGCTCAGAGCTTAGAACAGATCAGATCGGGTAATCAGCTCAGTTCAGCAGTTCAGATAGAATCAGCGTGATTTATATATTAGTTCAGTGTCAACAGCTAGAGTCCGTTAAAAACAGCTGAGAACGTCTAAGTTGGAACAATACAGAACAGATAAAAATAGAACAGATCAGCTCAGAGTAGCTTAGAGAATTTGAGCTTTGTATATTATGTGAATTTGAACTATTGGATTTGATGAAAATGAACTCTTATAATTATATGTTCATATTTATTCGTAGTGTATGTATGTTCATTTTCATTTGAGCTCGGCTGTCACCGAAAAATTGCACCAAATAGTTTTGTTAATGGTTAAGGTTGAGACCCTGAAATTTATTGATCTCTGATTCAATTCATGTTATTCGTAAGTTTTTCTAGTTTATTTATGTAAAATTTAGTTAATTGTTTTGTTTTATTACCCGAAATAAGCAAGTTTCTGGTTATCGTTCAAGGCTCGTTAGGGGCAAGAGCAATTTTATCCTATTGTTGTGCCATGAACAACTACTTATGAAAAACTTAATATGTCTACTCTATATGAGGTGGGCTTATCTATTTTCTCAATTGGCCGGGATTAGCGACATACCATACATGGGATTGGGGTTGTGCCGTTGTGGTATTTGGTGTCTTGCTAACCGACGGGAAGTATAAGAATGTTAGGTGTAAAACGTGGCTCTTTAATGAGTTTGTTGAATAACAAGTTGGTTGAGAGTGATTTGAGCTAGTCGGTTTTTATATTTTTTTATTTGAAAAATAAAATATATAAAAAAAATGAAATTAAATCAAAATTTCAAATTTTCACGTACACCCTTTTATCAAATTTTCAATGTTTCCACATAGCCTAAATTACAAATTTTCCTGTCGTGTGATTCAGGAAGTTCTCAAATTCTTGTCATTTTTGGAGCTATGATGCTGATTTTCTAGTTACTTTATCACTAATATACACTGAAAAGTGGGTAGCCTAATATTTTAAATTAGATCTTGTTCTTTGCTGTCTTTTTTGTCTTCGTTCAAATTGATGTGGTCTCATTTGTGGTGATTAAATACTAGAAACTTTAACTTGTGATTGCTTTTATTTTCTAGATAATTTATTATGACTCCACAGTATTCATTTTTAAATATTTATTACTTTAAATTGAGATAATATTATAGGATGAATTACTATAATACATATCAAATATAGTAATTGCTCGTAGGTTTGAGACTTTTTCATACAAAAGGAAGAAAAGATTTATTATCTATACTCATTTTGTTGGTATTTTAACCTAAAATCTTATATCTTCGGAAATCATTATTTGCCACTAGATA
This sequence comes from Dorcoceras hygrometricum, assembly GCA_001598015.1. Lineage (NCBI taxonomy): Eukaryota > Viridiplantae > Streptophyta > Magnoliopsida > Lamiales > Gesneriaceae > Dorcoceras > Dorcoceras hygrometricum. Next base: position 1,874 of record KV008774.1, read on the forward strand.
AAAAGATCTTTGATCTTACTGCATGCACATGATAATTCTCATGTGTAGATTTTCAACCCAATTAATTATTTTTTACAAGAAAATGCATATAACCAAAAAACAAACTATAAAACCACCTTCAAATCTTGAGCAGAAGCAAAGAAATAATGACAACCCAAATCGAAAGCTGCCAAATTTCACCGGCACACGGCGAGTCGCCACCGGAGATATCATTTCCGCTGGCACATTTGGATCTTCCATGGTTGCCTTTGCACCCCATGCAACAACTCTTTTTCTACGATTCCGCCGTTTCAAAACCCAGTTTCTTGGAACACAGGTCCCAAAACTCAAACAATCACTCTCCCTCACTCTCAAACATTACATCCCATTTGCAGGCAACATATTATACCCTCTAATCCCCACTGAGAAGCCGAGTTTTCGTTACGTTGAGGGGGACTCAGTTCCTTTTACAGTTTCCGAGTCAACTAACGATTTCGATAGCCTGGTTGGATATGGCCCGCGTGATGCCGACCAGTTCTACGACTATGTACCACACTTGCCCCCCGTGAAAGATGAAACCGGATTCAAAATACTTCCTGGTCTTGCTATCCAAGTCACGCTGTTCTCAGGAAGCGGGATATGCATTGGCATCGCCTATAGTCACGCCTTCGCCGATGGCGTTGGAATAGTAAGCTTTATAAAGGCGTGGGCTTCGACCAACAAACTTGAAGGAACAGACGAAGATTTGCTGATTCGTGCTGGGAAAAACATGCCTTTATTCGATAGAAATCTTGTTCGGGATCCCCATGGAATCGGCACTGTTTTTTGGAACCAAATCAGGCACGTGCCTTTTCACTCTTCAACTTTTCCATTGCCCAAGAAAAAGGTTCGCACGACGTACCTCCTGCATGAATCTGATATCAAGAAACTCAAGGAATCGGTTATGAGCAAGAAACCAGGGATTACTTACTTATCATCTTTTGTGACTGTAGCAGCTTATATGTGGTCCACAATTGTGAAATCAGGGGATTCGATCGGAGAGCAGGTGGATGAAAGCAGAGACGAGTATTTCATTTTCCCTGTTGATGTGCGGGCAAGAGTAGATCCCCCGGTGCCTGGAAATTACATAGGAAACTGTACAGCTCCCGGGAGGCTCAAAATGAGGCATGGTGTGCTGGCAGGGGATGAGGGATTCTTCGCGGCTGCGGAAGCCATGTCATATTATATACAAAACACGGTGAATAACAAGGAACGAGTGCTGGAAGGTGCTGAGAATTGGCTGTCGGATTTCAAGAAAATGAAAGGCGGGGGAACTTTCGGGGTGTCTGAATCGCCAAAATTCGACTTGTATAGTGTCGATTTCGGATGGGGAGAGGCAAGAAAGGTGGAGGTTCCCTCCATTGATTGGGAGAATCATACCATGTCCATGTGTAAGCCCAGAGATTCTGAGAGAGGAATTGAGGTTGGCTTGTCTCTCCCCACCCCAAGAATGGAGGCCTTCGCAGCTCTGTTTGCTCATGGATTACAACAATCACGATGAGCTTCGTATATTATCTTGAATTTGAATTGGATTTTGAATCCACTGAACAAATAATTGATTTCGTCATGTATGAATAAAAATGTGGGCCTTATAAATAAATGTGTTTAAAATAAAATAATGGTTCACATTTGCCATGTCAGTGTTTTTAAATCAGCACTGCGTTACTAATAATACTTTTATCGAGCCCCTGTCCGTTTTAATTATAGGACAACTACTTTTGCCTACAATAATAAATTATTAGAAATCACATTACATTAAACTGAAGAACACATATCAGTCAAATGTTATATATTCATATTTATTCATTTATATTAATGGCAAACAATAGATAGTAAAACATTTTCGACATGTTGACTTTGTACGTTTTTTCCCTTCAAAAAGGTGTTAAAAGCACTGTACATTACGTAATAAATGACTTTTGTTATAAATTAAAAGAGATATTAACAAATAAAGTAAATAATTATCTTTGCAATAATCCTCCTTGATTACTCCAAATGAACTCTTAATTATATATTAATAGGAAATTATTATTTCTCTATAATTTTCTTAATTTATATAGAATAGAATTGAGAGAAAATTTGTATATTTTTGTGTGTTTTTCAAATGAAGATTACAAGTCTATTTATAGGCAAATGAAATGATTAAAATAATAAAAAGGTCTAAATCACTTCATTTAATATTTAGACATCCAACAACTAACAACTAATACTAACCATCTAATTTTATTAATTATTCACAATACTCCCCCTTTGGATGTCTTCATTACGTGTTTTGATACTGCCTCGTTATAATTACTTTAAATTGAGATAATATTATAGGATGAATTACTATAATACATATCAAATATAGTAATTGCTCGTAGGTTTGAGACTTTTTCATACAAAAGGAAGAAAAGATTTATTATCTATACTCATTTTGTTGGTATTTTAACCTAAAATCTTATATCTTCGGAAATCATTATTTGCCACTAGATAAAAAGATCTTTGATCTTACTGCATGCACATGATAATTCTCATGTGTAGATTTTCAACCCAATTAATTATTTTTTACAAGAAAATGCATATAACCAAAAAACAAACTATAAAACCACCTTCAAATCTTGAGCAGAAGCAAAGAAATAATGACAACCCAAATCGAAAGCTGCCAAATTTCACCGGCACACGGCGAGTCGCCACCGGAGATATCATTTCCGCTGGCACATTTGGATCTTCCATGGTTGCCTTTGCACCCCATGCAACAACTCTTTTTCTACGATTCCGCCGTTTCAAAACCCAGTTTCTTGGAACACAGGTCCCAAAACTCAAACAATCACTCTCCCTCACTCTCAAACATTACATCCCATTTGCAGGCAACATATTATACCCTCTAATCCCCACTGAGAAGCCGAGTTTTCGTTACGTTGAGGGGGACTCAGTTCCTTTTACAGTTTCCGAGTCAACTAACGATTTCGATAGCCTGGTTGGATATGGCCCGCGTGATGCCGACCAGTTCTACGACTATGTACCACACTTGCCCCCCGTGAAAGATGAAACCGGATTCAAAATACTTCCTGGTCGGCGTGGGCTTCGACCAACAAACTTGAAGGAACAGACGAAGATTTGCTGATTCATGCTGGGAAAAACATGCCTTTATTCTATAGAAATCTTGTAGGGAGCCCCTTGGAATCGGCACTGTTTCTTGGAACCAAATCAGGCACGTTCCTCTTCACGCTTCAACTTTTCCATTACCCAAGGAAAAGGTTCGCACGACGTACGTCCTGCATGAATCTGATATCAAGAAACTCAAGGATTCGGTTATGAGCAAGAAACCAGGGATTACTTACTTATCATCTTTTGTGACTGTAGCAGCTTATATGTGGTCTACAATTGTGATATCCGGGGATTCGATCGGAGAGCAAGTGGATGAAAGCAGAGACGAGTATTTCATTTTCCCTGTTGATGTGCGGGCAAGAGTAGATCCCCCGGTGCCTGGAAATTACATAGGAAACTGTACAGCTCCCGGGAGGCTCAAAATGAGGCATGGTGTGCTGGCAGGGGATGAGGGATTCTTCGCGGCTGCGGAAGCCATGTCATATTATATACAAAACACGGTGAATAACAAGGAACGAGTGCTGGAAGGTGCTGAGAATTGGCTGTCGGATTTCAAGAAAATGAAAGGCGGGGGAACTTTCGGGGTGTCTGAATCGCCAAAATTCGACTTGTATAGTGTCGATTTCGGATGGGGAGAGGCAAGAAAGGTGGAGGTTCCCTCCATTGATTGGGAGAATCATACCATGTCCATGTGTAAGCCCAGAGATTCTGAGAGAGGAATTGAGGTTGGCTTGTCTCTCCCCACCCCAAGAATGGAGGCCTTCGCAGCTCTGTTTGCTCATGGATTACAACAATCACGATGAGCTTCGTATATTATCTTGAATTTGAATTGGATTTTGAATCCACTGAACAAATAATTGATTTCGTCATGTATGAATAAAAATGTGGGCCTTATAAATAAATGTGTTTAAAATAAAATAATGGTTCACATTTGCCATGTCAGTGTTTTTAAATCAGCACTGCGTTACTAATAATACTTTTATCGAGCCCCTGTCCGTTTTAATTATAGGACAACTACTTTTGCCTACAATAATAAATTATTAGAAATCACATTACATTAAACTGAAGAACACATATCAGTCAAATGTTATATATTCATATTTATTCATTTATATTAATGGCAAACAATAGATAGTAAAACATTTAAATTATTATTTCTCTATAATTTCCTTAATTTATATAGAATAGAATTGAGAGAGAATTTGTATATTTTTGTGTGTTTTTCAAATGAAGATTACAAGCCTATTTATAGGCAAATGAAATGATTAAAATAATAAAAAGGTCTAAATCACTTCATTTAATATTTAGACATCCAACAACTAACAACTAATACTAACCATCTAATTTTATTAATTATTCACAATACTCCCCCTTTGGATGTCTTCATTACGTGTTTTGATACTGCCTCGTTATAAACCTTACTAGGAAAAACCCAGTGGGATAAAAACCATAGTAAGGGAAAAAGAGTGCATTTACGTAAACTTTCTCCCCCTGTTGAAGAATCATGTGAAATCTCTTAGACGTCGCATTCCGATCTTGTATACCAATTTCTCAAAAGTCGATGTAGGCAATGATTTTATGAAAAGATTGGCCAAATTTTCACTTGAGCGAATTTGTTGAACTTCAGTATCACCTTTATTTTGCAAATCATGTGTGAAAAAGAACTTTGGGGATATGTGTTTCGTCATATCACCTTTGATGTATCCTTCCTTTAGCTGAGCAATGCAAGCTGCGTAATCTTCATAAATTATTGTTGCTGAGCTTTTACTTGTAGACAGACCACATTCTTTTTTGATATGGTAAATCATTGATCTCAACCAGACACATTCTCTACTAGCTTCATGGATTGCAAGTATTTCTGCATGATTTGATGAAGTAGCAACCATAGTTTGCTTTGTAGACCTCCAGGAAATTGCTGTTCCACCATAAGTAAATAAATACCCAGTTTGTGATCGTCCTTTGTGTGGATCAGATAGATATCCAGTATCTGCATACCCAGTTAGTTGCAAATCACAAGTATTGGAATAAAATAAACCCAAATCGTAGGTGCCCCGAAGATATCTAAATATATGTTTAACGTCATTCCAATGTCTCCGTGTCGGAGAAGAACTATATCTTGCCAACAAATTGACAGCAAATGATATGTCTGGTCTCGTGCTATTTGCAAGATACATCAATGCACCAATAGCACTTAGGTATGGCACATCTGGGCCAAGAATTTCTTCTTGTTCATCACATGGTCGAAAAATATCTTTTGTTGTATCAAGTGATCGAACCATCATGGGTGAACTTAAAGGATGGGCTTTATCCATATAAAATCGTTTCAAGATTCTTTGAGTATAAGTTGATTGATGGACTAAAATTCCATCATGAAGATGCTCAATTTGTAGACCAAGACAGAATTTTGTTTTGCCTAGATCTTTCATCTCAAATTCCTTTTTCAATATATCAACTGTCTTTTCAAGTTCTTCGGAACTTCCAATAATGTTTAAATCATCAACATATACGGCAATAATAACAAATTTTGATCCATTCCTTTTAATAAATATAATGGACAAATTGGATCATTTTTATATCCTTCTTGCAATAAATAGTCACTAAGTCGTTTGTACCACATGCGTCCGGATTGCTTTAATCCGTAAAAGGATCTTTGTAATTTAATGGAGCAAACATTTTTATAATTTGGACCAAATGTTTCCGATATCTTAAATCCCTCAGGGATTCTCATGTAAATTTCATTATCCAGTTTTCCATACAAGTATGCAGTGATAACATCCATAAGACGCATTTCAAGTTTTTCTTGTATGGTCATGCTAATAAGGTATCGAAATGTAATTGCATCCATCATTGGAGAGTAAGTCTCTTCATAATCAATACCAGGTCATTGAGAAAAACCTTGGGCTACCAATCGAGCTTTATATCTAGTCACTTCGTTTTTTTCATTTCGTTTTCGTACAAAAATCCATTTACAACCCACAGGAATTACTCCTTTGGGTGTATGTACCACATGTCCAAAGACCTCACGTTTTGCTAATGAATTTAGCTCTTCTTGTATTGCTCCAACTTGGCCAATCATGTCGATTTCGACATTCATCTACAGATGTAGGATCTGGATCATCATTTTCATTAACAACATCGTTAGCCACAGCATAGGAAAACTTATTATCGACAATAATTTCAGATCGATTAAATCTTTTCCCCGTGTTGACATAATTTATCGAGATCTCTTCATTTTCAACAATTTGAACCTTTTCGGGGGAATGATCATCAACATTTTCAGATTTATCAATCAATGGATTAGAAATCTCATTATGAGCATTAACATTAATTGCTCCAGTATCAACAGTATTTGCTCCTTTTCTTTTTCGTGGATTTTTATCTTTTGATAATTGGTCTACCACGTTTGAGTCGTGCACTTGATTCATTGTTTGATGGTACCTTAGGAATATCGATATGTGCGGGGGCATTAGCAGCCGGTATATACGACTTAGTTACCCTTTTTACATCATTAAATGCATCAGGTAAGTTATTTGCAATATTTTGCAGATGTACTATTCTTTGCACTTCATTCTCACATTCATTTGTCCGAAAATCAAATTGATGGAGTGGTGCATTCCAAGTTAATTCACTTATTTTGGTCTGCAAAGAAATCAGAAACATCAAAGTGTGCTGGGAATGTCGGGAGCTGACTTAAATCTTCACCTTGATCAATGAAATTTGTTTCAGCATCTTTTTTCTTTTCTTTCGATGCTTGATATAGATCCACAAGGTGTTTGGCGTACGACAGGTATTATACCAATGCCCTTTTATCCCGCACCTATAGCATTAATTGTCTGATTTCTGGACCTCATTAACCTTTCCTTTTGCTCTCTTGTCTTGGTTATTGCCCCACTTTTTGTAGCTGGTATTCTTTTGATTTTTATAGTTAAAACCAGCATTATGATCATGAGATTTTCCATGTCCACGGCCATATGGATTAAAACGTCCACGACCGCGTCCATGATTACGGTCACGCCCACGATCACGCCCACGACCACGATTATAACCAAAGTGGGTCTTATTTTGATTACCTTTTTCATTATGTACTGCCATGTTCACATCAGGGAACGGGTTGGATTCGGAAGGTCGGATTTCATGATTTTTCATCAGTAATTCATTATTTTTCTCGGCCACGAGCAAACATGAAATCAACTCGGAATATTTCTTGAATCCTTTTTCTCTATACTATTGTTGCAGATGAACGTTGGATGCATGAAATGTGGAGTATGTTTTTTTCTAATAGATCGTCATCCGTAACTTTTTCTCCACATAGCTTCAGTTGTGAACTGATGTGAAATATGACAGAATTGTACTCACTTACAGATTTAAAATCTTGTAAGCGCAAATGCATCCAATCATATCGGGCTTTTGGAAGAATTATCGTTTTTTGATGGCTATATCTTTCTTGCAAATTTTTCCACAATTCATATGAATCTTTAACTGTCAAATATTCAGTTTTCAAGTCATCATGAAGATGATGACGAATTAAGATCATAGCCTTTGCTCGAGTTTGAGGTGATTCAATATTTCCCTCTTTAATTGTATCTCCGATGCCCATAGCATCTAGATGTATTTCAGCATCTAGTATCCACGAGAGATAAATTTTTTCGGACATGTCAAGAGCGCTAAATTCAAGCTTGAAAATATTCGACATGATCAATCTATATACCATGAAAAACAACAATAATAAAATTAATCATATATAATAATGATGAGATGATTAACAATATAAATCATAAGTTAAGATCAATTAGTACAACAGTGAAAAGTAATGGATAAACTACGAACACAAGCATATCACGAAAAAACGAAAAACGTGGGGTGGATATTCATCGGTAAATACAAGACCAGTAAGTATAATTATCAAAATAATTACAACGATTATACTTTGATGAATCATCTTCGACTTATTTTTGTAATAAGAGAAATAAGTTTGTGAAGAAAATTTGATGGAGAAGAGAATAGAGGAGCGAATAAATGTTTTAGAAAACAACATATTTATAGAATAAAATCTAGCTGTTTATATCCGTTACGAATAATTAAAATATATTCGTTTATAATAGACAAAATACAATAATTATTTATCATTTTTATGATTATAATATGATGCGTATAATGATAATCATAGTTAAATAAATTAGTATATCACATCACATTATTATCTTTAGGTGGCATAGCCTCCTTTATATAACAATATGATATTATACATAAATCATATAAAAATGAATAAGATGATGAACAATATAATTTTGTAATTCATATCACGTTATTATAATGAGGTGTCATAGACTCCTTTTATATAATAACATGACATTATACAATGAAATAAAAAAATCGAGTGATCGTGCTGATAACGTGTTATAAATTAAAAGAGACATTAACAAATAAAGTAAATAATTACCTTTGTAATAATCCTCCTTGATTACTCCAAATGAACTCTTAATTATATATTAATAGGAAATTATTATTTCTCTATAATTTCCTTAATTTATATAGAATAGAATTGAGAGAGAATTTGTATATTTTTGTGTGTTTTTCAAATGAAGATTACAAGCCTATTTATAGGCAAATGAAATGATTAAAATAATAAAAAGGTCTAAATCACTTCATTTAATATTTAGACATCCAACAACTAACAACTAATACTAACCATCTAATTTTATTAATTATTCCACAATAACTTTGTAAATATATTTGTCAAACTCTATTCTGATCCTACTAAAAACAAAAGGGAAAACAAAGGAGGGAAAAATGAAAATAATAGGCATAAGTCCATATATATAGTTCGGAGTCAACTCGGAACACCCTCTAAAATCAACTATTAAAAATACTATTAGTTAAGAGAAAATTTTAAAAATGTTATAAACATTAACAAAATAATTTTAATAATTACCATTATAATATACTTTAATATTTTTAATTGCTCTAAATGATCTCTTCAATTTTATTTTAATAAGAAATTATTATCTCTATAATTTTCTTAATTTAGAGAGAATTAAAATATGGAAGAATTTGTATATTTGTGAGTTTTTTAAAACAAAAATTACAAGTTATTTATAGATAAATAAAATACTTTAAATAATAAAATGATCTAATCATTTCATCTAATATTTAGACTTCCAATCAATAATACTAATCATCTAATTATTTCATAATAAAAAATGATTTTTCTTTTAATGAAATGGGTTTTTATTGTTTTTCTTTAAATATATCATTTCTCCAGCAAGTATTCTTGTTTCATGGTACTTTAATTAGTTAATATTGTCACACTGTTTAGTAATCAATTCAAAAAATCCTACTGTATGTTAGTGACAATGTCTATGGGAGTGACATCTCATCTTAACGGAATTTACCAGTTGAATCTATTTAATTCGAAAATAGATTTTATTTTAAAAGATGGTTAACTTGTTTATTTTGGTTCAAAAAAATTTGGTTAATTTCTCATATGTTGGCGAAGTTTATTGTCATTTGTGGAGCTTGTGGTTTAGCCCACTTGATCCTATATTATCCTTTATCCGTTTGCCTTTATTAAAGAAAATGTAGTTTTAATGAAAAAATGCGAGTTTTTTAGGAAATTCTTTTAATTATTAGTTGCAATTTTCCGATTGGATTTGCTAAATTTTTTTAACATATCGTCACATTGATCGATTAATCTTCGGCATTCTACCAGATCACCGGACCACCCGCCTCCATCTCCTCCACCTAGTTCTTCTGTGTTTCACACTTTTCGCGATCCCGTTCTCAGGTTCTTTGTTAACAGCCATACTTACGTTGTAGCTAATTGGGTGTATTAAATAATCGATCTTTGTAAGGATTTTCTCGTTGAAATACTATTTTTGTGTTGATCTTCTTTTCTTTGTTGGATTTGATTTTCCTCATTTCGTTTGGTGTTGGAGTTGATAGGCTAATTTGAAGTAGCTCAATAGCTCGGAGCAGAGCTGGGGCCTAATATTATAAAACGTTCCTAGTTCAATCGAGCTAATGAATTGGGAATTGCAAAGCACTAGGTCTGAACGTTGAACTTCAATTCTAGTAAATGATGTTCTGAAAATCTCTGCTTTTAATATACTATACCTTTGTTGGTGTTACTATATCTAGTACTTCTTTTGGTAAATCGTTGGGTGATTAGCAAAGAAAATGACTATTGGCCTGTTTTCTTATGCATTTGTATATTGAGCGTGTGAAAGTTTTACAGATGGAGCTATTGCATCATTCGAAACCGGAAGGCCTAGAAGCTTCTCTGCTTCAAATGATTAACGATCATAATTCTGCCTCCTTGAAAGTGCGGGAACAAACTGGCAAGTTACTTTAGTTACCTGTATCCACAGATTTATGAGTAAAATTGATGGTGTTCGGTATTGGGAACTGTGGTGAAATCTTTATTTTTTTTTGGTCGACTTTTGCTTTCTGCGCATTTTCTTAATTGGCTTTCTTTGATCCGTACAATATTAGAGAAATCGAAGAGACAAGCCATTTGGACTGCTTCTCGTGTCTCAGATCTGTTGGTGAATGCAGTGAATGGCGGCGTACAAGAGGTGTATATAATTGAGAAGCGAATTGAAATGGAAATTCGAGCATTGGCCGCGACTGTTGCGCGATACTCAAAACAGACAGATCAGTGGCTCGCGGCTTCTCACTCCATTAACACAGCTGTCAAGGTTAATATTTGTGGTTCCTGGTTTTCTTATCTGGTGAAATGTTTACCTTTGCACGATAGTGAAACTAAACTGTACACTGCTAATGCATCTAAGGTTCTGAAACTTTGGGTATTTTAATGAATGTTTTTTGTGGCCTTTTCTACTCAACCTTAGCATGTAGATGTTACTACTTTGGTGAAATTAGCGAGTCGACCAATCTCATGCTATGCTAATTATATGATAATATGATACCTTGAAAGTTAGAAGAATATCCTGGGATTATATTGGCATGATTTTTTTTTACAATACGCTGCCCAATGTCAGTTAGCCCATTTAACAACAAGTCCAGGCCTATCTATACTGAAAGTTTATTCTTATCGTATGAAATCAATTGTGACTAAGAAACAGACATTTCATGTGATCTAACATACTGCTGAAGATTAAACAGTGCCACTGAAATTGTTTTTTTGAAACATGATTCATTTATGGTTGTTGTAAAAGGTCAATAGGTGCTCTATTGAACTGAGTTAAAGGGATTTCTTTGTTGTAGTGTGGTAATGTTTCACGAAATCTGGAAATTTTGGTAATAGCTATTAAAGGCGGAGGTGTAGTAAGTGCAAGTATTCTTTGTGATTGCAAGGTTATGTATAAAGCTGTAGCTGCAATTCGGCGCTGTAGTTTATGAAATTTCATGATCATAACAGAAATAAATGTTATTGACTGTTCCATGTTTAGCACCTCTCTGCTATTGCTTGACTAAATTTATCTCTCAGGTTACTCTCCTGTGCTTAAATTCAATCGTACAAAATGCTTGAGGATTTTCCTCTTGAATCTTTGTTGCACTCTGAACTGTGCTAAGATCGCATGATTAGATTTTTCTTTTGATGGCTTTTACTCACATATATTCACAGGAGATTGGAGATTTCGAGAACTGGATGAAGACGATTGATCTTGACTGTAAAAGCATTAGTGCTGCGATTCGTAACATTCATCATTCATGATCTCAGGAGGCAAGCATTAGTGCTGCGATTAGTAACATTCATCATTCATGATCTCAGGAGGCAAGCATTGGCAGCTACAGTCTGCTTCAAGTTAAATAATCGTTAGCAGTAAACAATATCTCCCATCATTCGTCTGGAACAGGTCGTTGATGTGGTAGATATGGCTCAAAGTGAACTCATTATATATACATATGCAGATGAATCCTTGTGAACATTAGAATGTTGCTAATGTATACTGTGGTGCAGTCAGAGAGGAAAACATATATGTACAAAAAGAAACCCTTCATTTCACATGAAAATTAAGTCCCGATTATGTAAAGGCTGTTCAATATTGTGAAACACTTTGATGGGCCTTCATATTCGGAGAAGCAGCAAATTTGGCAGACCAAACGTGAATAATTGATTATAATGTGCGTTTCTTCATATTTGTTCATTGCAAGTATTTGATTTTGCTATCGTGCACATCATGGGAGTACATGGTTATGGTATATTATGATTGACTGTCTTTTCATTTATCTCTCGGCACACGATGAGTCATGACATATCACATAAACCGTGTTTATCGGGTGTGCACCATAAGGTGTTCATGTTAGTAACACCTTTGAGATATAAAGGAACACGTTGCCAACATATATAATTGCATCTTAAAAAACTAAAAATCAGATTACCCCTAAGCTAAACTTATTAATCTTTGAAAATCCCCTATTTCAATTAAAACTTACATGCAAACTGTTAAGTCCCTTGCAAATGAGGTAAAATAAGCCTGATTTTTATAATACAGGGTTAGAAAAGAGTTTTGATTCAGCAGATGTGGTAGGTTTTTTTAATAAAATATGTCAAGTAGATGGTTATGTAAGTTTTCTTGAATTTTTTACTGCAAAACAAAAATGAACCCATTATTATAAATGAAATGAGAAATAAACCCAAAACACTAAAATATACTCATTAATATTAGCTAAGAGAGGGTGACGAACAAAAAATATTAGGGGTGTGTTTGGACATGTTCTTAAAGAATGTTTTTAGTGTTTTATAAGTAAAATTTTTTAAAGTTGGTGTTTGGGCAAGATTTTTTTAAAAAGTTTTAAAAACATTTTCTTAAAAAACTGTTTTTCAAGTATAGTTTTTAAAAAACAAGTAGGAGGTGTTTTTTGTTGTTTTTAGAAGTATAGTTTAATTATAAGATAAGCTTATATAACTAGCTAAATCTATTTACGATTAACATTTTCTTCAAATTTTTTATATGGTGATAAATTATTCAATATTGCTAGCGTTTTTTACATGTTTTATGATTCAATTATTGAATATAATTTTTATTATTTTCAAGTTAATGATTTATCTAAATTTAATTTAACATTTTAAAAATTTATAGTTGGATTAAAGTTACATGGAGATCGGATTGCAATGTTTAAAAATAAACACTATAAGGAAATAAATAAAATATCATCATAGTTATATTATAATAACCATAATAATAATTAATGTTTCACTAAACTAATCTGAATTAATTAGTATATTTCCTTAACGTGTAACGAAGAATTTAAGAATTTATTGTCAAATGTCGCAAGCACTATCTTTAAACAATATTTATCTAGAATAAAATAAAATATTAAACATTTAATTGTTGATTGAAATAAAATATCTATCACAAAAAAATATAGAAACTGGAAAATGAAAATAAAAAAGAGAGAAAAAATTATATAAGAGATTATTTATATAAAAATGGATAATATAAATAAAATATATGAAAAAAATAATTAAAAGAATGAGAAAATTGTATAAAAATATAAAAAAGAAATTAATGTTTTTAAATTTTTCTAAATTACTAATCTAAATACATTTTGAACTAATAAAATGTTTTTATAAAATAGTTATCCAAACACATATTTTTCCTTAAAATAACTTTCAAAACGTTTTACAAATATTTTTTGAAAAACATTTTTTAAAAACATGTCCAAACGGAGCCTAGGTCTGGAACGGACATATTGAATTAATTTCTCACCGTTTTTAAATTAACATAATTAATTTCAATTTTAAAATTTTAAAGTTAGCATTTATATCTCTAAAATATAGTAAATACAAGTTTTTGTAAAACTCAAATCACATTAATTTGATGTTTCATTTCCTTGATTTTATTAAGATTCCAACAAACTACACAAGTCCCAAAATCTATAAAATCATTTTTTTGTAAAAAATCAAATTACACATCATTTCAAAATAATTTTCCAACTATAACAAAGTTTTATGGCAAAACCATCAACTTAAAAAAGACATCATTCAATTTTTTTATAAATAATTATTTTTAAAAATTTACTAAGACGAAATTTGTATCTTTAAATTTAAAGTTAATTAACCCACTATTTTCTTATTTACACTCTTACTCATCAGGTTTATTAAAATTATTGAATACATAATTCAAACTTTAATATATTTGAATCCTCAACTACCAATAATCAAAGTATATATAAAAATAAATATCAAGAGAGGATGATGACAATTTAAAAAGATAAATAATAAATATAGAATTGATTTCTCACTGGCTTTCAATTAACAAGTAATTTAAATTTAAATTTAACATTTTGAATTATAGCTTTTGTATTTCTAAAAGATATGAAAAACAATTTTTTGAAAAAACCATATCAAATTAATTTGGTGATTTTATTTAGATATCAACAAACAACACAATTTTACCTATAAAATCAATTTTTGTAAACTCAAATTACATCAATTTGGTGTATTTCATTTTTCAAAATAATTTTCGAACTATTTAATAAAGTTTTATGCCAAAATCATCATCTTAAAAAAGAGACACCATTCAATTTTTCGGTAACTGCACCAAGTGTGCCTCTATAGTATGAAGTATTGAAATTGTATTTTTGAAAATATTTCCATTTAGAATTATATTATAGAAATTTAATAATTTACTTAACTATGCATTTTGAATGTTAATATATATTTTTTTAAAAAAAATGTTTTACAATTTGTCATTATTCTTTTTGTTTATTGATTATAGTGTCAACAAATAATTTAGTTTATTCGTATTTCTATTATTCAAATGTTCATATATTCTTTCTTAAATTATTAATTAAAATAGAATATAACACGTGTGGAATACTAATATTAACTAAGAATGGTGGCGAACAAAAAATATTAGGTCTGGAACGGACCCCGTCATTTTTATGTCAGATTTTTCGAAGTCGTCATTTTGGAGAAGATCATTTACCACGTTTTCTATAATCTTGCAGCAGCAGACATATAGAGTTTTTGTTGGTGTAAATTTTGATACAGTTTGATACACGTGGCAATCAATTATAAATATAACATAAAATATTTAATAAAAATGACTTGGAAAATTTTCTCTCAAAAAGGACAAGTCTAAGTGCAGTCTTCATGAGCATTGCCTCATCTGCACGTGGCGAGCGGCGAGGACTTTGTTGAAATATTCTTTAGCTCGGCTGATAGCCAAACTTGTGGTTATGAAACATTCAAGATAATGCAAGTCATTTATCAATTATGAACTGGATTTAACATCACAAGACTTTGAGATTGCTTGTAGGATATCATATAATTGATGACATCGTTATATAACTTATTCACTAGTCGTTTTGCGTTTTGCTTTATAATCTTATACAACTATTAATTTTCATCTCGGGACCCGAGGAAAGAGCGACTTAAAAACAAAAACGTCACCGGTGATCTTCCATCTTGGGCCTCAGCTCTTTCAGGAAGACCTCGGGCAGGAAGACCTATGGCAGGAAGACCTCAGCTCTTCCAGGAAGACTTCTGGCAGGTAGACATCACCTCTTGCAGGAAGACCTCTTCATCCGAGGTGACATCACCTCTTGCAGGAAGACCTCTTCACCCGAGGTGACATCACCTCTTGCAGGAAGACCTCTTGACCCGAGGTGTCCATGCCGTTAAGCTCGAGGAGTCACCCGAGGACTGGTGCTCAGATCGGAAGTGTCTCCCGATGACAGTTTCATATCTACCAGAATCCAACCCAGATACGTCTTTCCTTATTTAAACAATCCAGGAACGATACGTATTTCCTTATTTAAACGACAAGATCTCCCGAGGATCGCGGAGACTATCTCGTCCGAGATACCCGATGTGGGGGAATATTCTCCAGAATATGCTCCTCTAGCGCCTCTATAAATGTCAGGTGCGCCTCAGTCATGCACACATTCATTCTCACACTCACTTGCTCTCACAACATATATTTTCTCTCGCTTTTGCTCTTGCGTACTGCTTGGCTTAAGAATCGGAGGGACTTCGCCGGACACACTTCTGGCGCCCTTTGACCTATGATTTGTGGTTGCAGACATCAAGAAGAAGCATCTTCCATCCACTAGTGCTCGACGACCCGACCAGAGCTCCAGACCCACAGAAATCAAGATCACCCTTAGCTCATCCCTCGAGGCCAGACCTCTAGACCTCCAGAGCTCCAGACCTCCTGAGATCCAGATCTCCAGAGTTCCAGACCTCTAGAGCTCCATACCCACAGACATCCAGATCACCCTCAGCTCATCCCCCGAGGCCAGACCTCCAGACCTCCAGAACTCCAGACCTCCATACCCAAAGACATCCAGATCACCCTTAGCTCATCCCTCGCCTCCAGAGCTCCAGAGCTCCAGACCTCCAGAGCTCCAGAGCTCCAGACCTCCAGAGCTCCAGACATCTAGAAGTCCAGACCTCCTGAGGTCCAGACCTCTAGAGCTCCACACCTCCAGAGCTCCACACCTGCAGAGCTCCATACCCACAGACATCCATATCACCCTTAGCTCATCCTCCGAGGCCAGACCTCCAGACCTCCAGAGCTCCAGACCTCCAGAGCTCCAGACCTTCAGACCTCCAGACTTCCAGATCTCCCGACCTCCCGAGGTGGTATCAGCTCGTCGGCTGAGATAATTTGGTTACATCATAATCCTTGTTTCACACACACACACACACACACACACACACACATATATATATATATATATATATATATATAT
>KV008775.1:5318-34896 GCA_001598015.1 Dorcoceras hygrometricum
CATATTCTTCTAAAATAATAAACATCAGATGAGAAATATTTTGTGCAGTGTGTGGATCATTGAAACAACGATATGCAAGCAAACGTTTTTGTATGTTCCATGCATTATCAATCCAGTGACAAGTAATTCCCATGTAAGAGCAAGATTGCCAATGGTCACTCCAAATATCAGAGCACAGAGAAACTTTGTTATCTAACTAGCAAATTCTTTAATTAATTCCTTCTTTTGTGTAGCTACCAATTTGTGAATTGTGCGTTTAAGTGTGTTACGTGGGATGCGCCTAATTGCAGGATTTGCACTAGATGAAAGCCAGTTTTGGAAAGATAATTTATCACCAAAGCTAAAAGAAATTTGTTCTACAGCTACAAATCTAGCAGTTTCATCTCTAAAATCAGATTCAGAAAATTTAAAAAGTTGAGATTCGTTACCAGATTGTGATGAAAATATAGGTATTTGACTTTGAGATCTAGAAATACCGATTTCCACCGGATGATTCTTCTCTATGTGCCGGATCAGGGTGCCATATCCTCCTCCATGTTGCCATTTGTAGGCTTTCGAACAGTATTTGCAAATAGCTTGTAGATCACCAGAGGGAAGTGTCACCTTATCAAAGTGCTTGATGAAGATGGCGGAGAGAGTAAGCGCCAAGTATATTTGGTGTATCGGGCGCAGTTGGAGTTCAGATTTGGAGAATACCCCGCGCGAGTGAATTAGAGGAGCTGTGAGAATCGGTTTGGTTTTCGGTTTAAGTAGACCGGTTCGTAGTCTTTCA
Organism: Dorcoceras hygrometricum; assembly: GCA_001598015.1. Lineage (NCBI taxonomy): Eukaryota > Viridiplantae > Streptophyta > Magnoliopsida > Lamiales > Gesneriaceae > Dorcoceras > Dorcoceras hygrometricum. The sequence continues at coordinate 6,091 of KV008775.1, forward strand.
GATTTGAGTAAAGTCTGGGTGCCCGAGTGAATTAGAGGAGCTGTGTAGAATCGGTTTGGTTTCGGTTTAAGTAGACCGGTTCGTAGTCTTTCAGATTTGAGTAAAGTCTGGGTGCCCAGATCTGACCCTTGCGTGAATGAGCGAGTTGTCTTGAGCGGGAGAAGATACGATGTCGTTTTGAGTTAAACGATGTATTGAGGATTGGGATAGATCGGGAATCTCCAACTTCCAGATCAGTGGGTGATAAGGATTTATCTAAGATTCCTGTTCCTACTAGTACCCTAAATATCCCTTCTAATGCCTCTAATCCAGAAGTTCAGCGCTTATCTGCTGCAGTTGAATCAATGAGAACCGGAATGAGAGAGCTCTAGACATATCAGCAATATGCTACTTGATCTACAAGAAATTCAAAGTTAGAATACTCCGGCAGATGGTTGCTCTAGAGAAATCGATCAAACGGACTCAATATTCACTGTGGCTACACTCAGCTCTCAAATTGTTGAAGTTGTAAAGTGCTTAAAAGGGAGTGATGCCAAAAATAAGGAAAGTAGTAAAGGAAGAGGTAAAAAAAAATTATTGGAGAACCTTCTCTTTGATTTATTCTGCAAAGTTCCATAGTTTTCAGTTTCAGATCAGTTCTTGTACAGAAGTAGGAGATGTACAGTTTAGTTCAGACCAAATATTATACAGTTCAGTTTTCAGAGTTTATCGGAAACCAGACTAGGACTTAATGTTGGGAACATGAATCCAGATTGGTACCTTAAGATTGGATCAGAAAACAAGTGTTAATGTACTTGTACCTATTTTTATGTTATCATTCAAAGCTTGAATCAAGACTTGTTTCTAAGATAGTGATTCAATGTAAGACATATTCTTTTACGTCTTCTGTTCTAAGTTTTGTCATTACCAAAAATGGGGAAAATTGTTGAGAAAAATATTCTAAGTTTTGATGAGACAAAAATCAGCTCGAAGGTTATCAGATCAACTCAGGCCGAAGATCGTGTATGCGCGGAGTAAAGTCAAGTCAGAACATGATGAGTAAAGTATCTCAGTTTTGTGATTCAGATCAGAAGAGCATATCAGATCGGAGAGTAGATCAGATCGAAGAGCATATCAGATGAGAACAAGATCATTTCAATTGAGAAGAGAAGAGTAGATCAGTCACATCGGAAGTGCAGATCAGATTAGATGAGAACAAGATCAACTCAGTTGAGAAGACCAGAGTAGATCAGATCAGATGATATCAGTTCAAGAACAAAAAGGTATAGCAGTTCAGGTCGAAGTGCAGAATAGTTCGTTTTAGGATTTTCATCAGAACATATTAGCTTAGTAGAGAAGAGCAGAACGAAACAAATCAAACAAGAGCATATCAGAGCAAACTTCGAGGCTATAATTTGACAGAAAGTTTGTAGAATTTGTGCTTTTTGGCAATCTATCAGAATATGTCAGACGCTAGCTGTATATAAGATTTGCTAAAAGAAGGAACATTTAATGGAGCGATACGAAACACAATACAATCTTTTAATGTTCATTAAATGCATAGAAAAGGATTCAACGGCTGGGTCTATCAGACATATTTATTATCGTTTGATTGAAGACTGTAAAAGGATGAGAAGATTGAATAAACAAAATAAATAGAAAAAATTAGACTATACAACTACGAACTGTTATTCAAGCTCTTCAATTTCTTCGTCTTAGAGAAGCTTACTTCATTGCTTCAATTTCAAAATCTTCTGTAATCAATTTAGTTGTGTATTGAATTAGATAGGCTTGTATTTGAACATATCATTTTACCAAAAAGCCTCCATATTTGCTTTTGCAGCTTGCGTGCTGTTTTTGAGTGATACTGGGAGTTCAGATCAGGTGCAACCTAACTGAGTGATTTAGGATACCTTGTATCCTATTCAAAGTCTTGTAGAGGAAATCCTTCCATTTCGAAAGAAGGGGAGACATAGAAGAGTTGTTTCGAACTTCCAGAATCAAATCCCGACTCTAATACGTTCTTACTATTTAAGTTTGCATATTATCGTATTACAGTTCACTGTTTGGTTGAGATATTTCCGCATAAATATTTTATTTCTCAAGAAAACAGAATAGATTGAGTACTGGATTCAGCTGAGTCATAAAAATCATTTTAAACACAGAGTTTTTAAAAGAATTATTCAACATCCGCCTCTTTCTAAACGTTGTACCATTGTGTTTCGATCCTATCATCCTTATTCAATTTACAAAAAATAAAATTTGTGATTTTTACCATTTGTTTTATATATAAACATCGAAGTAATTCAAATTGTAACATGTTTCATTAAAATTGTTTTTATATCTTCAATAGAAAAACTAATCTGCAATTTTATTTTATTTTTTACAAAGCCTAAACTTATGAATAAAAAACAATTATTTTTTCCAAAGTATGTAAATAATGCATACTTTATTGGATATAATTTATATGTAAAATGACTTTTTCCATAAGTTGACTAGTACAAAAAAAATTCTGTTGAATATATAAATAATTTTAAACGATTTCAAAGTTCATATATAAAGTAAAGGATGAAATAATAAATTTTATTTTTAGTAGATTGACTAAAGGTATTTAAGTAAATTGTATAATTTTGGATGGAAAACTTGTTGTTTGACCAGAAATGGTGCAACTGCCAAAGATTAAGGTTGTTGATGCCAAATGTCAAAAGAACTGGGGAGGTCAAAGAATAAATCCCAGTATAAACTATGTCTAATATCACATTCATAAAAAACTATCAAACCGTACCCCAGTTTGATGGTTATCAATAATTTTATATTATTGTTTCATGTTCTAATTTAATCCAATCATATAAACATATGTACAACTAAATGATTTCAATATTTTGCACTCAGTTCAATAATTCACGTGGTAAATAAATCTGACTCACATTATTTATTAAAACAGTATCGCCAGTCTTAAATATTTTACGTATTTTTTTCACTTAATCATTAATTTTAATTTGCAATAAAAAATGTTTATTTTTGATAAAAATATATTTTTAACCAAAAGATTATATTTGTACACTAAAAAAATATACCACCCGGAACTTTTCCCATCTAACTTCGAGATTATGGTTACGCCGCGAAGATATAAATTAATCCCAATAAACATTCATGCATCACCCTCACAGATGGGAATTCAAATTATAACTTATTCCAAAGCTTAACTTACGAATTTGAAACATTTAAAAAGATATAATTTTATCGTGTAAAATATTTAAAAAGAATATGCAAAAGGTTCAACGACAGTAATATCGTCAAGAAATACTAAAGTTCATTAAGTTTTAAAATCATAAAACACAGCCAGTTACGTTTAATAATGTTCTTTGCAGTATCTATATTTTAATAATTAAATATAATAAAGATGCCATTAAAATATTCTGTTTCGAAAAAGTCACAAAGTCGTGTGAAATCAATAACAAAATATAACCATCACATTACGCTATGGCATTTTCTAAGAAAAATTTAGGCCAACACCAAATTTAAAATGAGATCTTGAATCGTAATAAAACCCTCCTTCTAGGCTTCAACTGAACAAAAATCTATTAGCTATCATACCTATTTCATCTTGTAGCTTTCAGAGAGAGTGTGGTTTGCACTTTGGGTGCTGTGAGGTGCTTAGCCATGATCCAAACCATTGTAAAACTACTAAACGATGTAGTCATAAAATCAAATTTAGCAGTAAATTTCAATAAAAGGTAAGGCCATCCACATGAAAGGTGATGATGTATCAAGGTATCATGTAGCTAAATTAAAGGTTTAACCAACAAAATCATGGCGTTCATAGGAACAAAGCAGAACTTGCTGGAACAAGGTGCCATATCCCACGGATAGAGGGTCTTCACGGCAAATTTATTTTGTGAAATTGTCACATACCTCAGCTTCAATATAGGAGTGGTTGCACGTTTCTTCTTCGTGCCTTAAATGTCCAAGTTCTGGCTCTATTTCACTTTCATAAAGCCAAAATGATCCTAGAGGGGGTGCATCAGCCGATGATGATAGATGAAGTTTCGTCTCCTGAGGGTAATGGAATAAATGTAATTTATTTGAAATTGAGGGATGCACAGCAACATATCGGAACCTTATTAGTGTTTTACCATCTCAGTTTGCTCCGTCAGATTTTCAGGGCCTGCAGTTTTACTCCTTGAATCAACGTGATCAGGCAAATAGCTATAATTCGAGGATGATGCTGAAGGCACAACCTCCATCTCTCTTGAGATTGTCCCCTGAGCCTGATAGGTTTCCTGCATGGTTGTCAGAGAATGGTGAGTATCTGATAAGCTAAGAAGAGTAGTCGTTATAATACTAATATAGAAAATAGAGCACATGTAGGACATATTCAACAATTTCATTATAAATGAACACCAGGTATATGGGTTCTTATCAAGATTTCATGCAGATAGTCACATTAATGACATGGTGGTTTACTTAGAAGGCACCTTCCAATGTTCAAGGAACAAATGTGATTGAATTTCCTGTACACTGTGCTCAGACACATCAAACGTTTTGTCTCCAATCAATAACTGTAGGCTCCCATCAGACCATGTAACAAAGCATGCATTGCACTCAACCTACAAGCAATCATTTTGAGATTAGTTAAAGACAATTAAAAGTGTGTAGATGCATGTATATGTAGGCAAAAAAAAGAATGTGTCTCTTCAAGATTGGGAATGATTGCCCGGATTTGAGCGGATCAAACCAATATTGTGCACCTGTTACTGAGTCATATATTGGATATAATTTTGTCAAAACATCATATATCAATTACTGATTTAACCTTAGTTCGAAAACACAATAGATCTTATGGTCAATACCAAGGTCCTGGAATTATAAATTCCCAGGAACAACACTCATAAGTAACATAAGTTGAATGATGAGGTCAAAGTTACTTTTCATTTGTTCCATCTTTATAAAATGGCATTCAAATCCATCTTACTTCTAAAGTAGCTGCATAACGAAATATTGGAGAGGTCAAGTCCAGAAAGGTTGACCTCTTCATTGAAACTGCATGCATAATTATTGAGGAAGCAATAACACTAAATATTAATTATACAAAGTGGATAATACATTTGCATTATAAAATCAAAATAGAAGTGAAGAGAACGATAGAAATAAAGCAAGACTGGGCCACTGGAACGTGAAAGAAATGAAGTTGAGAACAGCCACGTTATTTTAGATTAAACAAGACAATTATAGAGCAGTACAAGATAATGCACTGGGAACATCAGGGTGAGAAGAACACAATAAGGCAGAATATAGTACAAGTCAAATCCGTTACAGGAGAATGAAAGTGGTAATTTTCCTACATATCCACGTGTTTTGGTAATGCAGTTGTCACATTTCACTATTTCTCCCTGAATGATGATAACTCCCTCTGTTTTTCTCAATTAAATTAAAACTAACTATCTATATTTAATGCTCCCTCTGTCATTGGTTCAATCTTTTGATTGACATCATGGAAAAGCAAGGGCATTACTCTTAAAGTTGGACTGATTATTTTATTAAAAAATAATTGCTAGCATGATTACCATGAATTAAACCACAAGAATGACCAGAAAACCGAGACCTGAATGAAGTATCAAAAGGAAGTAGTTCATCCAAAAGACCACCACATTAAACGCATTCGCATATTCAATTCCATCTGTCCTTCTAGTGTTAGTTTTTGTTTTTTACATTTAGATTTTGGTGTTACTTTTTCAAAACGAATTTTTTCATTTCCAGATTCTTACCAAAAGGACAATGATATTTCCTTCTATCCTCTCACCAATGCACCCAGAACATATGAATTTAGCACAGGATGAGAAACTGACACAAATTGGTGACAGTATCCATTCAGCTGAGGCGTTCAATTAATAGATTGAAAAATCTGCTTGAAAAATGTTTTGAAGATCATGCATGACATTTTACTCTTCAGTTTAGCTTCATACAGTAACTTAATGTGAATCATATCACATCGTCACGGAAAACTGGCATCGATTCATCATACACCTGTTTTTTTATGTTAAATTGGTAAGACAACATCACAAATTCACTCACATAATTTGTTCCATCTGAGTTTTTGACTTCTCTCCACCGAATGATATTGGAGAGTGGGATACGCCTTTTAACTCCAGAAGCATCTTCAGCATAGAATTCTTGTCCAACGTATGTTGCAGGGTCAAATGGCATAGGATCAACGGCAATTAAGTTTGAAAAACCAACAGATGCCATCTACAAAATATTAAAAGCATTACGATATCCATATTTAGGGAACCTGGCAACATATGTTGTATCTGCCTAGCAGGCTGAGTTCACATACATCAAGTATATAAACCAGTTGTAAACATACAGGAAAAAACTAAAATTGAATCAACAAACTGGGAGATCTATCTGGATAGGACAGTGTTATGGATCATAAGGTACCAAGCCCAAGCCAGAGTACTAGGCCCATCATCACTCAGGTCTATTCACAAAGGAGAAAGATAGGCAGGGAAAGGGACGTGTAGTATAAAGCTTTAGGGGACACTCTTAACAGATATTCAGATATCATTTTACTCACACTACACACTAGCATAGCTAGGGCAGTTATAGTACGGAGTGTGTGATCCTCCGGGAAAAGGGCTGTAAACCTTTTATTCTCTATCAATACATATATTTTGATTCTCACCTGTATCAATTGGTCCGACCTGCCGGATTCGAAGGAAGGAGAATGTCGACCACACGATCGGAAGCCAAGGTTGAAGCGCTGGAACGACAAATGGTTGCGTCTCAGGAAAATATGAACAAGATACAGGAGGATGTGAGCGTTCTGATGGGGAATATAGCTACAATAAACCAGAATCTGGGGGAGTTGTCGGAGCTTAAGTTATTGGTGGAGAAACTGGTGCGAGACAAAGCCAACGAACAATCCGAGGTGCGGGATGACCACGTACCATGGAGGACGGAGGGACCACAGGAAGACAGGAGGCATGGTAGTCTGGGCGACGACGGGGATGAGCTGCGTCTGGCCATGAAAAAGATAGAGATACCAGTGTTTGATGGCTACGATCCTATTGGATGGCTGGGAAAAGCGGAGCAGTATTTTGAGATTCACGGGACTCCATCGTATCACCGACTGAAGATCGCCCACATCTGCATGGAGGGGCCGGCGGTGCATTGGTTTCAGTGGGTCAAGTCGAGGACGCCAAACTGGAATTGGGATAGATTTGCAGAAGAATTGATCCATCGATACAGTGGCCGGAAAGCAGCTAACCCCTACGAATCTCTGGCATCCTTGCGACAAGAGGACTATCCAGTGGTTACATCGAAAAATTTGAGGTATTACTGGCGCAGGTCGGCAACTTACCAGAAGCGCAGTGCCTCGGGTATTTTCTCAGTGGGCTTCGTGAGGAGCTGCGTTTGCGCCTCAGGACCCACGGTCCTCGTACCATCTACAGGGCCATGGATCTGGCGCGCAGTATCGAAGAAGAATTACTGCTGGCTACAATGTCGTATACAACGAAAGAGGGAAGCTCAAATCATCGATGGGAGTCGCGACATGGGGGAGGAGACGGTATTGTTATGGGTCGAAACTATTCTACCGATCGTGATAAATTTGGGCGCAGCCCGGCCCACAGTGGCAGTCGGGGGAGAAATGATCCACCACCGCAACTTTTAGGCCGGAAGGAGGATAGCCCAGGCCCAACATACAAGCCCGCCCATGTTCAACCACTCAATCGGCTACCAGGAATATATACAAGCAGTAACAGTGGCATGGGAGATAGAGCAGGTGCCGGGCGAGGAGGTGGAAATCGATTCAAAGAGGGGAAGATTTATTCTCACCAAGAATACCTAGCGCGAAAAGAGAAAGGCCTGTGCTATAAATGCGGAGACCCATACAACCCTCTGCACCGATGCGCAAACAAATCCCTGCGAGTCGCGTTTTTACTTGAGGAGGATGATGATGGAGGGCCAGAGGACATACCCGCTCGGGAGGCACCAGCTAGTATCGGCGACCCCACGACCGAGGATTGTGAGTATAATACTCTAGAACTCCCGCTGTTTTCCGTGGGCGGCATCTCACACCCTCAAACGATGAAATTCTGGGGGAGCATCGAGGGGCGAGAGGTGGTGATAATGATAGATAGCGGTGCAAGCCACAATTTCGTCTCACGTCAATTGGTGGAGGAACTGAGGCTACCGGTTGATGAAACGGTAAAGTTCGGGGTCTGTTTAGGCGATGGGGGACGGGTACAGTGTCAAGGCATTTGCAGAAGACTGGTGGTGGACCTTCGACAATGCGTAATCGAGGTAGATGGGTATGTTTTCCAGCTAGGGGGGGTCGACCTCATTCTGGGTGTTGCTTGGTTGCGTACTTTGGGCGAAGTGATCACAAATTGGGATCTCATGCAAATGTCATTCTCGCTGGGTAACAGAATAGTAACGCTGGTGGGAGAACCTAAGTTGAGCAGAGCCATCATATCCATGAGATCCTTACTCAAAGTAACAGATACTGAATTTTGCAGAGCACTGTGGTATACAGGGGAAACATCAGTGAGAGAAGAACACAGTCATCCTGCGGAATTGGAAACAATCCTGCTCAAATACGCCGGGTTGTTCGATATACCACGAGAGTTACCTCCTACCCGTACACAAGACCACGCTATCACACTGAAAGAGGGACAGGGTCCAGTGCAGGTCCGGCCTTACAGACATGCACACAACCAGAAAGACGAAATTGAGAAAATGGTGGCGGAAATGCTGCAATCCGGAGTTATCCAACCCAGTTGCAGCCCCTTCTCCAGCCCGGTAATCCTAGTAAAAAAGAAGGATGGGAGTTGGCGTTTCTGCGTGGACTATCGAACACTAAACGAGGTTACGATCACCGATAAATTTCCTATGCCAATCATCGAAGAGTTACTGGATGAACTCCATGGAGCGAGCTGGTTTTCTAAATTGGACATGAGGTCCGGATACCATCAAATTAGAGTGCGCCCGGAAGACGTGCACAAAACAGCCTTCCGAACCCACGAGGGCCACTACGAGTTCCTCGTCATGCCGTTTGGGCTAAAGAATGCCCCGGCAACATTTCAAGCGACAATGAATGAAGTATTGAGGCCATTCTTGCGAAAGTGCGTGCTGGTGTTCCTGGATGACATACTGGTCTTCAGTAAGGATTGGACAGAACATATGGGACACTTACAGTCTGTTTTCGATGTGTTGGAGAGGCACCAACTGCTGTTACACAGAAAGAAATGCGCCTTTGGACGCAAACAGGTGGATTATTTAGGACACATCATTTCGGGGGAGGGAGTAGCGGTGGATCCGGGAAAGGTGGCTGCTGTTGAGCAGTGGCAGACACCAACCACTACAAAGGGGGTGCGCGGCTTTTTGGGTTTGACGGGGTACTACAGGAAATTCATTCGTAACTACGGGAAAATAGCAAAACCTTTGACAGAACTTTTAAAGAAGGATGGCTTTGGCTGGAACAATGATGCTCAAGGTGCGTTCGAGACCCTTAAACGAGCAATCAGCACCGCACCCGTGCTACGAATGCCTGATTTTACACAGACATTCATGGTCGAATGCGACGCCTCGGGCAAGGGCGTGGGAGCAGTGTTGTCACAGGGAGGAAGGCCTATAGCATTTTTCAGTAAAGCCCTTGCCAATCGTTCACTGTCCAAATCCACTTACGAAAAAGAGTTAATGGCGTTGGTACTCGCTGTCCAACACTGGAGGCACTATCTTCTTGGGAACAAGTTTATTGTGACTACTGATCATCGATCTCTGACTAGCCTTCTGAGACAACGCATTGCCACTCCCGATCAGCAGCATTGGATGACTAAATTGATGGGATTTGAGTTTGAAATTAGGTACAAGGCAGGTATTAACAATGCTGCAGCAGACGCTTTGTCAAGAAAAGAGGAGGGTATGGAACTGAGGGGCATAACAGGACCTGAGTGGGTAGAGATGGGTGAAATCACCAACGCAGTCAGACAAGACCCTACTCTGGGGGAAGTGAGACGCAAGTTGTTGGGTGGAGACAGCAATGTTGGCAATTATTCGTTGTTGAATGGAGTGTTGTTGCACAAGGGGAAGGTTGTGCTGCCCAAAAACTCTCCCTGGGCAGCGAGAATACTTCGTGAGGCACACGCAACTCCTTCGGGGGGACACTCGGGAGCTTTGAGGACGCTCAAGCGCATTGCTGGATCTTTCTTTTGGAGTGGAATGAAAGATGACGTCGCAAAGTTTGTGGCTGGCTGTGATGTTTGCCAGAAACAGAAATATGACACCGCCAAACCAATGGGCCTCTTGCAACCTTTACCTATTCCAGCAGCTATTTGGGAGGATATTGCAATGGATTTCATTGTCGGACTCCCGAGGTCGAGAGGATTCGATGTTATCCTGGTGGTGGTTGATCGCCTGTCAAAATATGCCCATTTCTTATTGCTCAAGCACCCTTTCACCGCTAAGGTGGTGGCAGAGGTTTTTTCCAGGGAAGTCGCAAGGCTGCACGGAGCTCCCAAATCAATTGTAAGCGACAGGGATCCCGTTTTTATGAGTAATTTCTGGACTGAATTTTTTCGCTTACAGGGTACTCTACTCAAGATGAGCTCTTCATACCATCCAGAAACGGACGGACAATCGGAGGTTTTAAACCGCTGCTTGGAGACGTACCTGCGTTGTTTTTGTTCTGAGCAGCCACGCACTTGGTCACATTGGATACACTGGGCAGAATTCTGGTATAACACAGCTTTCTACACAGCCGCAGGGATGACTCCTTTTGAGGTGGTGTATGGCCGCAAACCCCCCAAAATGATACATGGATGGCCCCAGGAAACAGCAGTAGCTTCAGTGGCACAAGAACTTACGGACAGAGATGAACTTTTTCGGCAGCTGAATTACAATTTGAAACGGGCACAGCAGCGAATGATCAGACATGCTAATGTGCACAGAAGGGATGTGGCGTTTCAAGTGGGGGATATGGTGTATTTGAAGCTACGTCCGCATAGACAACAATCAGTTTGCAAGAGGGTCTACCAGAAACTATCCCCAAGATACTACGGGCCTTTTGAAGTGCTCCAACGAGTGGGTACCGTTGCTTACAGACTGAAATTACCACCTTCTTCCAGAATTCACCCGGTTTTTCATGCATCGTGTCTCAAGAAGGCCGTAGGGAAACCAGAATGGATTCAGTCTTTGCCTAGAGGGCTCGAGGAAGAGTTAACAATGGAATTCGAGCCTGAGAAAATAGTCGCAGAGAGGTTCAAACAGGTGGGGAGTGAACATATGCCACAGATTCTTATCCACTGGAAGGGCCGTTCCACCGATGAAGATACTTGGGAGGATGTTCCTGTTTTCACAGCTCAATTCCCAGATTTCAACCTTGAGGACAAGGTTGTTCCTAAGGATGGGAGTATTGTTATGGATCATAAGGTACCAAGCCCAAGCCAGAGTACTAGGCCCATCATCACTCAGGTCTATTCACGAAGGAGAAAGATAGGCATGGAAAGGGACGTGTAGTATAAAGCTTTAGGGGACACTCTTAACAGACATTCAGATACCATTTTATTCACACTACACACTAGCAAAGCTAGGGCAGTTATAGTACGGAGTGTGTGATCCTCCGGGAAAAGGGCTGTAAACCTTTTATTCTCTATCAATACATTTATTTTGATTCTCACCTGTATCATACACACTAGCATAGCTAGGGCAGTTATAGTACGGAGTGTGTGATCCTCCGGGAAAAGGGCTGTAAACCTTTTATTCTCTATCAATACATATATTTTGATTCTCACCTGTATCAGACAGACTCTTAGAATGGACAAAAGCATGTGAACACATAGAAAGAGGAACAGAAGATTGTGTACAAGAATCAACATCTATAATCCATATAACAGATGTGAGACAGGTGACACAACAATTGAAATTTTAATAACCGTATATCTCCCTAGGGTAAAAAGCAAGGGGAAAAAAACCAAGATGGGTTACTGATATCAGAAATTAGAAGAAACTCAACTGGAAAACTAAAAAATCACAGAGCAACAAGACCTAAAGATATATAGCCCCTATTTATAAAAGTAAAAACTGAAAAAGGAAACAATACCATCATGAAACTCAAAAACCACAATAAATTGGTAACTATTTGATATAACACAATGGAAATATTGATTAGTTAAGATTAATCTCCACACTTGAGAATAAATAACAATTCCTACTTTGAGATTCGAAACTTCAAAAGGGAATTTGTTGAAAGCATGCTTCTCATGATTTTGTTCTCAACTAATGTAGAAAAATGTTCCCTATTGTTCATTAATTAATAAAGTTTATGTGTATACAAAATACTTTACTCTGTCGTATTTTGCTGGATTCTGAGCAACGCTAATGATTGATCTATTGTGATTCGTGGCTATAGGCCTCCATGGGTTCTTCAAAATCTTACATTAATACAGTTGGCCATATTAGTTCACACACTCATTATGCAATTGCATGGAAACTCCAAAAACCAACAAGCTTGGTCATGAGACCAATCCTTTCAATTTGCCTTTACAAAAGTCAAAACATTTAAAAAATTTGTGTGATTGTTTTTATTACCCGGCCTTGGTACCATGAGAACAGAGACTAGAAGGGAAGAATAATTTGTTACTGGTTTACTTTCCATATCAAATTCAGTATACAAAGCCCGTGATACTACAGAAAGAAAACTTAGATAACAGCGGAAACAAAATAAATAGGAAACCCCAAAAATTTTCTTATGAAAAGAACTTCCAAATGCACGCAAACCAAAATATTAACAAATAAAGTATCAACTCTAATATTAGGAGTTATTCAGCTTCTCCATCCAATGCGTCAAAGATGTTACTCTTATTCAAGTTCCACTAAAAAAAGCTCTAAGCAGCATTAAATACCAAAAAAACATTTCATTTTAGGTTATAATATCCTGTGCAATAGATGAAGATGTAACCAAAACGACAAATGAAGAACGCAGGAAAGTGACATACAGCTTGACAAAAACACGAGATGAGTTCTACCTGACTTGGATGAGCCAGGAAAGGATGCATTGGAATCTCAAACAACAGTAGGTTTCCAGCTTCCTTCTCCTTGAGTCTAGTCTCATCATGTTCTTCTGCAGGCTTAGGCACTTCTCCATCAGTTTCAACAATCCCTGGCCTCAAATCTTTCCCAGAACAAATCTATGAGGAGAGCAGAGAATGTAAAACTGATTGTAGGTATATATTTGAATTTACCCACACTATGAAAACATAAAAACAAAAATGAAGCTATTTGTTAACATATTATTAAATCATTATGGAATATACCCGTTGGTCAATCTGATTGTGAGCTCCATAATCTGAAGGGTTGTCATCCTTGGAATCCCCCAATACATCAGGTATTACCGCTGCAATACGTGGATCTAGACCCTCATCAGTTCCAAGCAGTCTGTTGTGATCACAAAAATATCGAATGTACAGTTAGCTCAAACTAAAATTGCATGGAAGTAAGATATTTTATTGAGAGAAAAGGACTAACGTAATACGCCCTGGCAAGAGTTAACAATTTAAAGTATATAAAAGACCAAAGCTTTGCTTCCCGTTCAGATAAATCAACCATTGTTATTTCATCCGCACAATTACATCGTCAAGAAGGATCTCTCAACAAAAGACATAATTCCAATAACTGGAAAAAAATTGTATTTAGTTGAGACTTCAAGCAAATGTGATTAGTCAGATCTTGACGCCATGTGCATTAACATGAGAACTGAATCAGATTAAGAGGAAAGTAAAAATGTTTCTCCCAAGGTAAAAAAACACTAAAAATATGAAATATTTTAATAATTGAAAGGTGCAAAGAAGATTTCAGTGCAACACCTTGAGCTTCTGCCTACATTCTCAAGCTTAGCGTTTCCATTACTTATGGTTTTGCCTTCCTTCTCAGGCTCAAAGGCTCCATTGTCATCATTCTGAATACAAATGCTCTTTATGATAAGACTAAATAAATGACATGGGGTGACAAGAAATAACTTTCAAAATTATAGGGTAGGTCAGCATAAACAAAAATTACTAAAACCATACATGTCTTAAACTTCACATGAGGAAACACTCAAAACCGAACACAATAAAAAAAGCTATTAGTATCTAAAAGAAAGAAACTCAATGTTTTGACAAAGCAGCTGTGATAAGATAATAAATCACCAAATGAATCAAGAGATACAACCAAGAAGCACTAATTTTGTTTAGTTGCGGCTTATAAGATAAAATTCATCAAATCTACCTTGAGCCTAATCAACATAAAAGATTAATGTTTAAATGATCTGTAGTCCAATGTTTTCATAACCGAAGCAGTCGACCTTAAAATAGTGATTCAACAAGTCGGACATGTTTCAAACGAAGTTGTTGCAAGCAATCAATTAGTTGGATTTATCTTTCAGCAGTGCTTAAGTCAACGGATAAAAATATTGAGTTATCATCAAGCATAAGTTTGCGACTGGTGAATCATTCTTTAGCATAAAGAGGAAATAAATTAGTCGTATTTCTAAGTAAGGTGGCATACGCCAGAATTTCATACAAATCTCTACGTCACTAACTGGTAGGTGTAATTTGTATATTAAGTAATGTCTACATAGCGAGGAAATTATTCATCATCATAGATTTCCTGAAAATAGGAAGTTAATGGGTAAATTGAGGAATATATAGTAAATATTAACTGCCCCATGCAGGAAAAAAAGGAAACCAGCACAGCTGTTAACTCTCAGGTCCAAGATTTGATCTATAGCATCTGACGAAAGTGGTTCTACAAATGGGATTTTTTCTTGATACTTCCATACTTGGCGAGGCAAAAGGAATTATGTACTCTTAATGTTTTCCATTTTTGTTCTGTTCGTGAATTGTCCATGATCTGTTTTCTGAAATTATGCATACTTGGTGTTTGATGTGCATGTGTTGTCAGATGTTCTAAGATCATGATTGCAGACTGCTGGCTGCTTTGTTAGATTTCCTACTGGCAGAAAACATAATATCGTGGTATGTATTATATATTGGCGGCATGAATGGATCTTTCATTTTCCATTTCTTACGATGAGGCACATGAGGCTACACGTTTTGTTTGAATCTCGATAAGGGGGATCTCTGAATTAAAGTATTATCAGAAGACGGGAATTACCTAGGGGCGTGACTAACATGCCGAGTAAGTCATTCATTCATTTGCTGCATTACGACATTTCTCACCATTATTGTGCCTCCATGCAGATGGCAGGTGATATACAAGGCTTTTCACTACCAGATGATGACCCATCGCAGTGCTTAACATAAGTGGTAGGTGTCGTTTTGCATGCCTAACCAGGTCCTTTGGATTCGATGTTGCATGTTTCGTTGCACATTTAGTCGATTGTCACTTTTATTTCATTATTTAAGCAATACAGATACAACTTAAATATGTTGATTTGTAGGAAAAATTGTCGAATCAAGGCTCAAAAGGAGTGAATTGCAAAAGTTGAACAGAAACATTCATGTGGCAGCCAAAATTTTATATCCACCCAGCACGACTTTCGTGGCAAAACCAGCAGGAATCTAGCTAGGGCCAAAATTTATTTCAGCCCCTGCTTAGAAGTTTTACGTTTATTTTGGCCAGCATAGCAAGTGCCAGGAGAGAAATTTATTTCAGCCCTAAAGCGATATGGACCGAAAGGGGAAAAATAAAGATATGCAAAAATCTCTGTAGAAGGAAACATAGGTTGGATTTTTGGGAATATATACTAGAAAACTCAAGAAAAATGAGGCATCATCAGCCGCTAGACACAATCTCGTGAGATGTAAAAGAAGAAAACAAGAAGGGAAGAACGAAAACAAACAAGAATGAAGAATTTCAAGTAGCATTCCTCTTTATTTCAAAGGTATTTTGTTGTGTCCATTGGTGCACCATATGTCGTGGTATCAAAGGATAAAAACAAGGAAACATACCTATAGGTGGAGGTGTTGACCGATGGAACATATAGTTCTTATGTTGTTAAGCCTATAGTAAAGGTATTTAAGCATTCGATAAAAGCCTAGAGGCTAGTCTTATTACTTCAATTAGTAAACATTACATGAGCAGATATGCCACAATGAGAAAGAGGAAGATCAATCTGAGTAGAGACTGAGACGACCAGTGTTGTCCAATGTCCCAATGTTCCTCGGGCGATTAAATGGAAATCTAGTATTTATGTTAGCTCACCCAGGAAGTCCAATCTCTTTTGCGACCAAGCAGAAAAAGGCAAGGGATATGGAGGCAATGTTCAAGCCCAACAAAGGAATGACTAGGGAATTATTGTCCTCTAGTAATTGGAGGGAAAGTTTAACATGTAATATGCAAGAGGCTATCCCGAATTGGCTTTAGATTCCAGTCTGATTAAAAGACATCCATGGCATCTAATGCACAAACCGCACGAGGAAAGAAGTCAGGACTAAAACAATCATTGGACAACAAGGGTAGCAATAAAGACCTCAACAGCAAATGAAGAAGCTCATGTTACCAGCGTAATATACATTCTTATCTGCTACATTTTATTTGTCATATGGTATATGTTCCATGCCATGATTATTGTGTTGCACCATATGTCACATTGAGCCTACGATCCTAGTGACAAGCCTTATATAGGAGAGTCGTGCAGCTCTATCTTTCATGGATGTTTGACTATCTAGTCACAGCGTGAGCAGGCTCAAGGACTCAGGGTATTTCATGTCCAGGTTTTATGTAAATGTGTTTAAAAGGGCCAATGGCTTAGCGTAAGAGCTATACATGGCTTAGCGTAAGCGCTATACATTGGCGTCTATCGACTGAGCATAAAGACCCAGTTTGATGCTTATTATCCAGTTCATGATTTATGCATATGCATATGGGTTTGTATACTCGTATTTTGGTACTGTGCAGTTTGTTGCTGACTTTTTTTGTTTTAATCTCGAGCTTCCCACGGGGTAAATCTCAAGTTGGACGACCAGTCTCACAGGGTGGGGCTTACGCGACCTCGGTGCTGAATTGGCAGGGGGAGATTATCTGTTCTCGGTTATCTTTATCAGCTTTCAGATTTTCAGTATTTGATTTGGGACTGGTTGTTTTGGATTCAGCAATTCGATATGGTTGTAATCAGTTTAATTCAATTACTTTTCCCGCTTCATGTTTGAGATTATGGTTTAAGTTTGTTATTTTCACTGCTATTATTTAATTAAGTTTTAGTTGCATGCTTAAGTCATTAGTTAGTAGTGTGCCCAGGCATAACTGGTTTTTTTTAATGAATCTCAAATTTTTTGGAGGCCTAGCTTGGTTTGGGGTAAGCATATTCAATTTGAGTTTTGTGTCAATGAAACATATTAAATGTTTGAATTTTAATACTGAGTTTGTTGTGAATGTCTCTTCCTTTCAAGGATTGTTTTTATAAAATTTTGATTAAATTTAGTTACCGGAAGAAATAATGAACTTCTAATTCGATTTGATTTGTTGTTTCTAATAAAAAAAATTCAGTCAGACAAATGCACTCTAACAATATTAACCAAATGTATAGTGGGGATAATCCCAAATAGGCTGCTCCACCAAACAAAATAGTAGTTCTTACCAAATAATTTATTTATTTTAGGTAACAAAACAAATCCTAATCAATTTTAAGAAAAACAAAAGCAATTCTACATCACAATAATCAGAAAATAAAAAATTGATGGATGTTTTTCCAGGAAAAGATTAAGAATCCATTCAAATACAAGCTTATTTGATTGGATGAATGCAATGCAAAAAAGAATGTGATCCAGGATTCCAAAGATCGAAGACACGAGAATCATTCAATGAAATTAAACTCCATTGAATTTTAACATGTTCTTTTTTATTAAGATCTATTTTGAAAAAATGGAAATTAAATTTCAAAAGCTTAACATGCAACTGAAAAAGAAGAATGAAAATCTTATAAGAAAAAGAGTCAGCTTGTTGATTTAATTAATGATTTGACGCTTCCTAATGATTTTTTCTTTTTTTAAAAGAGCAAGTCTACATCACAAATCAGAAATAAAACTGATGGATGTTTCCCAGAAATGGATTAAGAAGCCACTCATACACAAGCTTATTTGATTGGATGAATGCAATGCAAAAAAGAACGTGATTCGGGAACCCAAGGATCGAAGACATGAGAAGCATTTATTGAAATTAAACTACATTGAACTTTAACATGTTTTTATGATTAAGATCTAATCAGATAATTAAATTTCAAAAGATTAATGCAACTGAAAAAGAAGAACGAAAATCTTACAAAAACAGAGTCAGCTTGGTGATTTAACTCATGGTTGGTTTCAAAACCCTCATCTTCTGATAAATCACCAAACAGGTTTTCCAAGATTTGACGATTATCCAGTTCTCCCACCATTGTTTTCTCTCCCAAGAAAAACCTGAGTTTTATGGATGGTCTACGATTGTGCGATATCGAGTATGTGCAAAAGGAAATTTGTGTATGTGATTTTTGTTTGTGCGTATTCTAATGTGAAATGGGAATATCATGTGTTGGAGATTTGCTTTAGATTTAAACGTCTTCAACAACTGAGTTAATGACAACCGAGCAAGTGTGCACTTGCTGCATTATGGTAACAAATAAAGCAGTCCAGAAATACAACTAGGTGGACGTAATAAATGAGAATCAATTGCATCGATAACAACAATGATTAGGGAAATCCTTACAAGATTGTGTATTTTGAGCTGATGAGATAATTCCACCACGTGTTTCTGAGTTAAAATGAGCAGCTGCTAACATGGTGAATGTGAGATGGACACATGAGTGAGGACTACTTGTTCAAACCATGTACTTTTAAAATTACTTTAACTAAGTTTGCAGTTGCCGATGTGAATTGAGAGTTTGACGATGAATTGTAGTCATTGTTCTAAAAATCAGCCTAGGCGGCTGCCTAGGCGCTAGACGGTTGTCGGACGCACTGAATAATGCCTGATTGGCCGGCTTAGGCGGCCACTCAAACTAATCGGCCGGCCTAGGCGGCCACACCGACTAACCGGCCTAGGGGCTGCCAAATCGGCCCACTGAATCGGCCCAGCCGCTGTTGCGGTCCTTCTTTTTGGGCTTTCAATTTAAAAGTCCAAAAAGAAAAGACCCATTTGGCCAAGCAAAATAGTGAAAGCCAAAAAAAGGCCCATTTGCCAAGCAAAAAATTATGGAGAGGAAGAAGTGGAATAAATTTGTAATTTTATATTAATTGTGTAAATTTGAACTCTTTAAATTTTATTTTATTGTGTTTGACTATAATATGTCTTATTTACCTTGATATCGTGGAATCTGCCTAACGATGCCTAATTCCCGCCTAGGTGGCCTAAGCGCGGGTCTCGCGCTCGACTAGCGCGTAACGGATTTTGTAACATTTATTGTAGACATGTATAAGGGTGTTCAATTCAGAATGTAGTCCCTGATAATGAATCTGGAGATGAAATTATCACCATTCATTGTCATTACTTCAACCCTTTGTCACTCCCAGATATTACTTCAGTCCTTTATCATTGTTGCGTGTTAAAATGCTATCTAGGTTCTAGAAAATTTCACAGCACCCAAATAAAGATAACAAGGTAGCTGAAACTGGTAATGCAAAATCACCATCCCCTTTCAACACGTTCTTTACCTGAAACCATATACATTCTCTCCAAGACCTACACTCTCATTGCAGATTGGGCAAGGTGGTGAATAAAGTGTGCTGACGTTTGAAGGCTTGATGACCACGACCAATTCAATACGTTAGACAACCTCGCATCAAAACTAGCCCAAACAGGTCAAAAGCCTAAAAGAGACTGTAGAGAACCAAAAAATCATTTTGGCAATAAGTGATGTGTCTTTATTTCTAAACAGGAAGTAAATGATATGATATTTTCTAAGGGGCTTTCTTTATTTAACAATGTAAAATAATATGAAAAACTCTCTCGATATAATGTAGATGACAAACAAATTTCTTCCATATTAAACTACATTCAATTTCTTTAAAATCTTAAATTCTTCATTTCCTTCAAGGATTATTTATTTCTAATTGCTTGAGTAAGACATTTAGGATATCTGGACCTAGTTCTACAAATTCAGAAAGCAGCTCAATCATGTTTACACCTTCTAAATATCATGTTATGTACCCCACACAAACTCCTCAACCTTTAAGTCAATACCTAGGGCGAGACAACGATCTTAGTGATTTGTATAAGCTGTCGACTGCAAACTATTGGCATTTGTTATCATTTGACAAGAATGCTCACAACTAATTTATTTCCTCAAGTTCTATCGGGTGTGAAGGGCTATCATAATACCTCTCACCCTTAATCTAAATTGAATAACACCACAAAAAATAGAGATCCGAAGTCATCAGACATGCCCAAGGCACACTGACGAAATACATACCATGGAACTCACAACAGTACACCTTAATTTAGTCATTATCAATGCCTTCAAATATTTCCGCTATTCAAGTTTTAACTCTAATCTAACTCTGATGATCTGGACACAGTGTTCACAAAACACAACATGTTATAGTAAAAGTGAGACAAATTACAATCCACAGTTAATAATTCATCAAGTTTTCATTAGTTATTTTGAATCTCAAAATGCAGCTAATAAAATGGCTCAAGTAACAGATATATGTCATAAATTATTCTTATTCTTCAAACTTCTTTCAATTTCCATGCACAAAGTTCGTCACAGTACAGATCTGAGGACAAAAAGAATGGAAAATATTGTTCTACCAGGTAACCAGTTTGCATGTTCCATGTCTTCTTTGCTACACGATAAACTAACAGATGCCATGCAGTAGATGCAAAGTTTACCAGATGGACAACTTTGATCATATGAAAGAGAGCAAACAAGCAAAATGACTCAATCACAGAAAGAAAACTACATAAATTTAAATGCTGTATATTACTAGAACAGATCCATGATTCTAAAACTACCCTTCTCATAAGCCATGCTTCGAGAATTGCTCTTAAATCTATATGATTATTTGTCAAGAAGGCATACAACCATCAGAAGAGTTACATAAAAATAATTTCCTTCTTAAATTTATTTTTGTTTAATATTTTTAGAAACGGTCCTCCAGGATTCCAACTCTACTGATCTTTAAACCTTCAAAATGCACATGGTTAAACAATTCCAAGTTAATAGTTAAAACTTTCAAGAATCAAGTGAAGCCATAACCAATAAATAGTTGAAAACAACCACTAGAAATCCATGCTAAAGAAAATTCTTGAGATATCTCAAAAAGAATACTCACCCTAAAAATGACGTCAAGCCTAGTGCACCTACCGTAGTCTTCGGATTAGCCAAATCCTAATTTATTAACTTCTAAAAATGTGAGAAGCTGACTAATCATCCTAACTTTCCCAGATTAACTTCATTAAAAGTCAATCCTAGGCTTTTTAGCGCTCAATGATGATGGGAAGCACTAAATTTGCATTTTCTGCATTCAAAAAGGCCCATTCATCAATCCTACATTCACTTGATAAGTTAGGGGCATCATACCCAAATATGGCCAACGGACACTCCTGGTAAAAAATATTGCAGATAGGACAAATGGTTCAAACCAGTCCAGAAACGAAACTGGCATAACTTAGATATGGATGTACCAAGAGGAACAACACACTAACATAGTTAAGAGTATAAAACTTTCAAACATACACCAATTCATTTTCTGCATTCTTCTTAAAAACTTTTCTTCTATTTTATTTCTCACAAGCAAACAATTGGAAACACATTGCGAAGTAAGAAATATTATCAATATCCAGAAGGAGATTTCTGCAGCATATACAAGCAATCGACCGCTTTTAAAAACTAGAAAGTAATATAAAAATTCTCCACAGATCAACCATCAAAAAAAAATTCTCCATAGATCCAAAATATTATTATGTGAAAGTACAAGAGAATAGATTATCGAAAAGGTATTGCAATTTTTACTCATAGGATGTCTTCCGACCTTCACAGAGTCCTTCCAGTGTCCAAATTTCCAGTGTCCATTGCGGTTCTTCGCACAACTTCGTATAACTTGAATATGTGGATATGATGTGTCTGTATATATATATATATATATATACACGTGTGTGTATGGAAAATTTTTATTATTCTTAATTTTAAACAAATTTGAAATATTTTGTGAAAATTAAATTATTTAGTTTCAGTTTTGAGATAATATTCTACTACATGAAGCGAACAATCTTGAATTTTTTGAAGAGGTCTTTTTTGTAAAAAAATTGGGGTACATTGTTTTCACTTGAGTTAAAAACTAAAGGAACCGTGCCATAATAATGAAAACATTATTAGGACTTTGGACAACTTTTTATTAAAAATTTATAAAAGTGTTTGTGTTTTGAAAGTTTTTTTTTGGAGGATTAGCATCTGTTTGACAATTATTTTATAAAATATAATTTTAAATTAAAATAGTGTTTATACAACTTTTAGAAAATAATTATTAATTAAAAATAATATTAAAAGAATATTCAAACAATTAATCTAATAAAAAAATTCATCCTTCATTTAAATTATATTTTATATTCCGAAAATATCATTAAACATCTTTAAAGTGTTTTTTAGAAAATGTTTTTCAAACGCAGTTTTAAAATATATTTACATATTTCAAGTTTTTTTAACCCCGAAAATACTCAAAACATTTTCAAAAAATTTGCCCAAGCAAAGCCTAGAAATTTTATAGATTATTTGTTAAAATCAAACTTCAATCCTATTTTTAGAATAATTTCAGTGTTTAAAATTGATCACCATAAAAATCTTTAAAATATGTTATTTGGTTTATATTATTAACGTGTCGTCCTCCTAACTTATCCGGGTTAAAAACTATTTTGGTACATCTCACTTCATTCTGTTTAGACATATTTGACCTCCAATTATTTTAAGGGAGAAATTCAGAATCCTTGTTCAGAATTTTTTTTCCTTTTCAATCTCTATTTATCTTATAATTATTCTGCAACCTGATTCTATACAAACTTGTTTGTCCAAATCCTTAAAACGTGTTCAACTCTTTTCGATTTGTTTTAATATCGACGATTTTGTCTTCAACAATTTCTTCCCCAAGTTGAATCCCATTTCTTCCCGGTTTCTTCCACGGGTTCTCTTCTTGTTCCTGCCGATTTTCACAAGCTTTCACGCCGAAACCAGAGTTCGTGTTCTCCCGATGCCGATTTCTTCACAAGCTGTCACGCCATTTGTTCCACCAGAGTTTTTGTTCTCCCAAACACCAACTGATGTTGATTTCTTGTAGGCGCGCCGATTTTGAAGCGGGAGACAAGTGTTGGAAATGAAAACATATCATAACTAAATTTAAATTAACACAAAACTTATTTTTATGTTTCTAATAAGTTTATGTGAGTGTGTAGATCTTGATGGAAGCAGATCAAAGAGACACTTGAAGAACCGTGTGTGGTATAAATAAAGAGTCGAGCTCAGTTGAGAAGAATGGTATAGATCAGATCATAATAAGAGAAGTTCAGTTGAGAAGAATAGGTTGAGAACATATCAAATAAGATGAGTACAGATCAGCTTAGAGCTAAGATCAGTTTAGAGAAGATTCAGATAAGATCAACTCAGACGAGATAAACAGATCAGATCAGTACAAGATCAGTTCAATTGAGAAGAATGGTTTAGACCAGTTCAGATATTAGTTTTAAGAGATCAGCTCAAAACAGTGTACAAATCAGCAGATCAGATCAAGAGCAGTTTAGCAGAACAATTAAGTTCGGATCAGATCAGAACAGAACAAAACAAATGAGAAGAGTAGTGATCATGTGGCGCCCTAGTCCACCAATTTTACAATATGATTCTCTAAAGTACGAAGAAAAGCGTACAACTTCTCCAAATTTAGGATTCTGTAGAAAGAATACAATTCAGGGGTGGGTTTACGATAAAAGAAATATTCATTTTACGCATGAGCAAACAAATCAGGAATTGCGATGGTAAGAACTAACGATAATTATATAAGCTGATATTACCCAAACTGAGAAAACAATAATCATATTATGGTCGTTTAACGCAAACAGCTTGCTGGCTATAACAGTTTAGAACAAAACAGATCGGAGCACAAAACAGCTTGTGAGTTGAAATAGCTCCGAACGAAACAGATCGGAGTGCGAAAATAATAAAGATAACGTTTGATGTAAACCGTTCAAAATAATTTTAGAACCAATTCGAAATGAGATGTCTAATACAACCTCATTCACAAAAAGAAATACGACCTGTACAGCAAGGAAACGCTATCCTGTCGATAAACACCCTTCCCCGTTTTGGTTCAGGTCTCGTCTTCCAGCTCTCACTGAACATCCTTACCTGTACCCAAGAAAGCTAGAGAGCCTAGGGGCTTAGCAAGTAAATCTGGAAATAGTAAAGGCAGACAGTACAGGCATGGAAAAGAGCTTTTATTGTAAACTAAAAACTGAAAGCTGAGAGAACTGAAAACCGAGAAAGCATAAAAAATACTTAAAAAAACATTTAAAATATTTACTGGTATTAAAGGAAGTAAATTTTAGCATAAACTTTACTCAATTCTGCGGTTATAAACAACCATGTTCTTATTTCTCACAAGTTATGGCTCAAAAACTTCTCCATAGGTCAGTTCGCTTGATCAAGCTCATCTATATATAGGCTCTGGGGAATAATTCCCAAACTATGCTGAGAAGGGATTACAGTTTGTCAACCATAATCTTGGTCCCTTTCACTGATCTGAAAGGGTATATAGTTCGTCAACCATAATCCTTATTCTTCTTATGGAGGGCACACCGATACGTCAACCAGCGTCCTCACCCTCTCTGTGTTGACCATATGATATTGTGACACCCGAACCCAACGGGGCCACGAGAATTGGGGTAAATAAAAATTTTCGAATAAAAGAAGGCTAAAAGGTAATTTGTTATAAGCTGTATTTCTTATAACTTAAAAGAAACAAAACACAAGACAATTTCAAAGACCAGCAGGTACCTAACTTGCGCGCCAACTACTAAAGACATTTGCGGAAAACAGTTTTCATTGATAATTGCAATTGCGATTTACAACAGCTGATATTTTAGGTAAATATACAACCGTTGCTACTGATCTAATACAGTACAATTTAAATCAAAACGATGAGACACGGAAAACATAGGCCTTGGATAAACACAACGCCACCCAGCTGCTGGTTTCAAGTTTCACCTGCTGTTCCTCCATCAGTTGTCGCACCTGCACCATTTTAAAAGCTAGTGAGCCTAAAGGCTCAGCAAGTAAAACCTGAGTAATAACAATTTCATAAAACGCAGGCAGACATCTGAACATTCATAACCATTTCATAAACAATTCGTTCGTAATCTTAGAGACAGGGGATAATAGCCCAGCTCTAACATCAATTCCTTTTCTTTAGACTATGGCATATAAGCTCCTCATGGTCCGTTATGCACTTTGATCAAAATGACTCCCGATATCAGTTTTAGCATATAGCTCATTATGAAAGGGCAGTCGACATCTAGACAACTGCTCACCCTTCTCCTTGGTGACCGTCAACTATCTATGCCATAATCTTAAAATAAACTTTGTTCCATTAACATCCTTTCGTAAAACATTCCTTGACATTTCTGTAAATCATCGGGTTCCATCATTTTAAACATTTGCTTCCCATTTTAAAACTTTACTGAGTATCGAATTCGACTTTGGAAACGTATCGTTGAAATGAAACTGGTGAAAAGGAAACCAGTCGCAAGAAAATGGAACAGCACTTATGAAACAAAACAGATCTCTGCTGTTCGCAAATATCGCTAAAATGAACCAGCTGGAATAAACAGAAACCAGCTGCAAGATCTTTTTACTATGACAATCGCATTTAAATGAAACGATGTCGTTGAAGTAAGTAGCAGGTAGGATAACAAGACTATCTGCTGATATTTTTATAACTTAAAGAAACGACGTCGTTAGCGCATCGATCAGTCGCAAGGAATACGCTAATCAACCAGTTGCAAGAAAAAACGCTAACACGTATATATAAATGAATAGTACCAGTCGCAAGACTGATACCAGCTGAACTGAACAGTACTTGGAAACAAATAAAGCAACTGCTGAACTATCACTATGGAATGCATCTGCTGATTTTATGACAACAACGCAACTGCTGAATCCTAACAAAGGAATGCAGCTGGTGGTTTTACGATAACAACGCAGCTGCTGATTTTCAACAAAGAAGTGCTACTGCTGAATTCTCAACGAATAAGTGAAACTGCTGATTTTAGCAAAGAAAGATGCACCTGCTGATGAACATTGCATCTGCTGGAATTTACGAAAGACACTTGTAATATCGAAACAATGATCGCGCTACCAGCCGTTGCCTATTAAACCAGACTTTATACTGATTCAACCAGCAACTACTGATTACACAATCATCAAATCCCGACATTACAGCAAAAGGAAGAACATTCATAAACATCATAACAATGCAGCTGCTGAATCTTAACAAGGAGATACAGCTGCTGGAACATAACTCGACATTTGTAACATCAAAACAACAACTATGCCCTCAGCCATTGCCTATCAAACCATACTTCATAATGATTCAACCAGCAACTACCGATTACACAGTTATCAAATTCTGATATTACAGCTACTGCGAGAAGAACATTCATAACATTCTGGAAATAAATTCGAATCCTCAGTACATTTAAAACATTCATAACTTTCTGGAAAACACTTTGGAAGCATCATAATCATCAAAACATCATTTTCGAACCCATCTTTCTTTCCTTTTCATGTCTAAATCATTTCAAACATGAACTTTAAACATATCTTAAACATACAGGCAAGCATATCCATAAAAACAACAATATATGCTTTAAATGGTGTAGCAAAGGATCAGCTTTTACTTGCCTTAAACAAAGCTTTGCGACAACAGCTAATTCCTGCAGAAATCCTCCCTTTGAGCAACGCACGAACTCTTCTGGAAATATTTTGAAGAACACTTTAAGACTTTTCTTTGCAAATGATGAAAATCTTACTTTGAAAACAGGTTTTTATATGAAAGGGATTAGTGGCAAGCTACTTGTGAAATCAAGCATGACACACTTCTAAAGTTTAGTAAAATTCCCTTCATCTCATTGTACTTTGTAAAACACTAAACCTTAAAGAAATCATTTCACCTCCTTAAAACATTTTCCAATCGATTTAAAATACAGCTCGTGCATCACTCGTTGGATTCGTCTGCTGGTTCCAGCCGCAGCGCATCTTACTTGCTAATATCAATAAATCAGCACATACATAACATTTAAAATTGCCAAATTGGCCCATGAGATCAATAAAATGTATAAATGTGGTCCTATGGATTTTGGGGCGTTACAACTCTACCCTCCTTATTGAAATTTTGTCCTCGAAATTTACGTACCAAATAAATATGGGTAAAGACTTAGCATATCAGCTTCTGTTTCCCACGTTGCTTCTCGCTCCGATTTGTTGGACCATTGTATCTTAACCATAGGAATGCTACGGTTTCTTAATCTTCTAGTTTCTCGGAGAAGAATTCTTTCTGGTCGCTCTTCGTAGCTTAAATCTGGTGCTAAATGAATTGGCTCATAACTCAGCACATGCGAAGGATGGGGAATATATTTCCTCAAAGCTGATACGTGAAAAACATTGTGTACTGCTGACATTTGTGGAGGCAGCGCTAGTCGATAGGCGAGCGTTCCTACCTTCTCTAAAATCTCGTATGGTCCAATATACCTTGGACTCAACTTTATTTTCTTTCCAAAACGCATAACTCCTTTCATTGGAGCTATTCTCAAAAATACTCGATCACCTGTTTCAAAATTCAGCTCCCTTCTTCGATTATCTGCATAACTTTTCTGCCAACTTTGAGCAGCTTTCATTCTTTCTCTTATTCTCCTAACAGCTGCTGCTGTTTGTTCCACAACATCTGGTCCCAAACCAGCTCTTTCACCAACTTCATCCCAATGAAGTGGTGTTCTACATTTTCTGCCATACAAAGCTTCATATGGAGCCATTTGAATCGAAGCTTGGAAACTGTTATTTTAGGCAAACTCTACCAGTGGCAAATTCGCATCCCAGCCTACTGAAAAATTCACAATACATGCTCTGAGCAAATCTTCTAAAATCTGAATCACCCTTTCCGATTGTCCATCAGTTTGAGGGTGAAACGCAGTGCTGAACGTCAAATTTGTACCCATAGCCTTGTGTAGCTTTTCCAAAATGCTGATGTAAACTTAGGATCTCTGTCTGATACAATGGAAATTGGAACACCGTGAAGTCTCACTATTTCCTTAACATACAATTCTGCATACCTGCTCACCTCATATGTTGTTTTAACTGGTAAGAAATGAGCAGACTTAGTGAGCCTATCAATTATAACACAAATGGAGTTATATCCTTGCACAGTCCTTGGTAAACCAGTTACAAAATCCATCGCTATACACTCCCACTTCCATTCGGGAATCGACAGTGGCTTCAATAATCTGCTGGTCGCTGGTGTTCGGCTTTCACCAGCTGACACGTTAAACATTCTGCTACAAACTTGGCAACATCCTTCTTCATTCCTGGCCACCAATACAATTGCTGGAGGTCTTTGTACATTTTTGTACTTCCTGGATGCACCGAATAGGGCGCTGTATGGGCTTCTTTCAACAATTCAGCTCTTAATCCTTCTATTTGGGGTACCGAAATTCTGCCCATGAACCTAACAATTCCATCCTCTGTAAAATATAAATTGTTGCCTCTTTATCCTGCTGGACCCATTTCTTCAACTGCTGGTCCTGCTGCTGACCCTCTCGAATTTGGTTTATCAAATTAGATCTTACGGAGAGGTCTGCTAACATCATAGCATTGCT
>KV008775.1:38957-59765 GCA_001598015.1 Dorcoceras hygrometricum
AATTTAGCAAACAACTGCTTATCTTTCAAAATCTGGAGTACGATTCTTAAATGTTGGACATGCTCCCGTCTGGTCATAGAATACACTAAGATTTCATCAATGAATACAACTACAAACTGGTCTAAGAATGGTTGAAATACCCTATTCATTAAATCCATAAAAGCTGATGGAGCATTTGTAAGTCCAAAGGGCATAACCAAAAATTCGTAATGGTCATACCTAGTTCTAAAGGCTGTCTTATAAACATCAGTTGCCTTAATCTTCAGTTGATGATATCCTGACCTCAAGTCGATCTTAGAAAATACTACTGACCCTCTCAACTGGTCAAACAGATCTTCTATCCTAGGTAATGGATATTTATTCTTAATCGTTAATTTTTTTAACTCCCTATAATCTATACATAACCTCATACTCCCATCCTTCTTCTTAACAAATAAAACAGGGGCTCCCCAAGGGGATGTACTTGGTCTTATAAACCCCTTATCCAACAGATCTTGTATTTGTTCTTTCAGTTCTTTCATTTCTGATGGAGCTAATCGATATGGTGGTCTAGATACTGGAGCAGCTCCTGGAACCAAATCAATCGAAAATTCCAACTCCCTGTCCGGTGGTAGTCCCTGGATGTCTTCTGGAAAAACCTCAGGGAATTCATTTGCTACTTCTACGGTTGACAGTTGGGGCCTATCAGTCGCTGCCAACGATGATATAATTGAAGGGATTTTATTAACATAATTGGCCAAAAACTGGAATGACTCTTTTCCCGGTGGGTTGACAGCTACTGCTCGTAGTTTAAAGTCAATTACTACCCCATACTTAGTTAGCCAATCTATTCCCAAAATTAAATCAAATTCTGGCATCGACAACACAATTAAATCAGTAGTAATCTTATGTCCTTGAAGTTTAAGTTCTAAACTTCTAAACAGTTCGTGCGATACCAGCTTTTCCCCTGATGGTACCGACACACAATAACCTATCATTACTTGCTCTGGCTGGATAGATAATTTCTTAACAAACTCAGCAGAAATGAATGAATGCGTAGCTCCTGAATCTAACAAAGCTAGAGAAGGAAATCCAGCTATCGAAATTTCACCTGTGACTACTGTCGAGTCTGGAGGAGCTTGATCAGCTGTCATAACAAATGCTCTGCTGGTCACCAGTTGCTTGAGTTTTGGACAATTCTTCATAATATGTCCAGGCATTCCACATTTATAGCAGACGTTTTGTCCAAGTCTGCATTGCCCCAAATGATTCTTATGGCATTTAGGACATTCTTTTCTATCATTACCAGCAGGAACAGAGCTTATAGGTTGGATCTGTAGAGGCTTTTGCTCCTGAGGCCTCTGCTGGTTCTTGTTCTGTTTCTTGAATGGTCTCGGGTCCTTCTGCTGAAAGGCTTGTCTCTTTTGCTGCCTCTCTTCATCAAGATCCTTCCAATCCCTTTCAATTTGCAGGGCTCTATCCACTGCTTCCCTGTAAGTTCTTGGCACTGACAGTCTAACATTCATTTTGAACATTGGCTTCAACCCTTCTACGAAGTGACTTAATTTCTCTTCTGGGTCACTTCCTATTAACGGCACAAAATAGCACCCTCTTTCAAACTTCCGCACATACTCCTGTACGGTTAAACTCCCTTGCTTGAGGGTCAAAAATTCCCTCTTCACAAACCTCTTTCCAGCCGTAAAGTATTGCTCGTAGAATACTCGCTTGAAATCTTCCCAAGTAAGATTCAGCAGATCCACAGACAACTTGGCTCCTTCCCACCAAATCATCGCATCTTCCCTTAACATGTAGATAGCGCACCTTGGCCTATCTAAATCAGACAGTTGGAGGTACTCAAAAATAACCTCCATAGACTTGATCCAACTCTCTGCAACTAGTGGATCAGTAGTTCCACTAAATTTCTTAGGCTTCTGGCGCCTGAATTTCTCTTGGGGGTCATCGTTACTTGGTCCCCTGCTGCTGGAAGATTGGCCATTGCCTCTGTTGTTATTCTGTTCTACCAGCATTCTTAACAGTTGTGTGATATTAGCATTATTATCACTCTCAGTTTCTTCTAGAGGAATACTGCTTCTAGTTCTTCCTCGTCCTCTTCCTGACATCTTATATTCTATAGCCCGTAATCCACCACATTCATATATCAGAACATGCTAAATAATTTAAAGACAATGCTCTGAAAATAAACTCACAACTTAGAAGAACAGACGATGAACTTTGATCCAGCTGATATTATAGCTACTGCGAGAAGAACATTCATAACATTCTGGAAATAAATTTGAATCCTCAGTACATTTAAAACATCACAAACTTTCTGGAAAATATCATCATCAAAACATCATTTTCGAACCCATCTTTCTTTCTTTTTCATGTCTAAATCATTTCAAACATGAACTTTAAACATATCTTAAACATATAGGCAAGCAGATCCATAATAACAACAATATATATGCTTTAAATGGTGTAGCGAAGGATCAGCTTTTACTTGCCTTAAACAACGCTTTGCGACAACAGCTAATTCCTGCAGAAATTCTCCCTTTGAGCAACGCACGAACTCTTCTGGAAATATTTTGAAGAACACTTTAAGACTTTTCTTTGCAAATGATGAAAATCTTACTTTGAAAACAGGTTTTTATATGAAAGGGATTAGTGGCAAGCTACTTGGTGAAATCAAGCATGACACACTTCTAAAGTTTGTAAAATTCCCTTCATATCATTTAATTGTAAAACACAAACCTTTTCCAAAGAAATCATTTCACCTCCTTAAAACATTTTCCAATCGATTTAAAATCCAGCTCGTGCATCACTCGTTGGAGTCGTCTGCTGGTTCCAGCCGCAGCGCATCTTACTTGCTAATATCAATAAATCAGCACATACATAACATTTAAAATTGCCAAATTGGCCCATGAGATCAATAAAATGTATAAATGTGGTCCTATGGATTTTGGGGCGTTACAGATATCATTGCCATAAATCATTAAAACATTTGAAACAACTTCCTTTAAAACGTTTGAAATATGACAGTGAAACTTCTGTCATCTCTCCTTCTATGCCCTATCAAATTTCATTAAAACATTTTTCTCTGCTGAAACTTATTTTAAACTGTTTTTTTATCTGAAAAAGATCACAAATAGAGATAGGGTTCGTTGTTTTAAAACTCCTTTAACATTTTAATGTTACTGGGAATACATCGGAACTCAATTGAAGAAAAAACTTGGATCAGCTCAGGCTATAGGAACGAAGAATAGATAGCCGAGCTCTCAGCTGAAGAATTATGTCTTGAAATTGGGTATACTAAGGACATATTAGCGTTATACCTTTGAACGGAAGCTGAAGGAAAGAATAATTAAACTTGAAATTACTGTATCGGTCCAAAATGGGTCTAAGCTTGACCAGCTCGGAGTAAAGCAGCACGTGTGCGTACTTGTTCACAATAGAAAAATCAGCTCTGGGCTGTTTGGTCACTCAGATTGGGGAAAAGCCAACACAACTTAAAATAGTCAGGCAAAATTATGAAAATCAACCAAGGTAAACTCAGCTTAGGGTAACCAGCCCAGCTTGCGAGCTTAAAGCAGCTCGGAGGGGAAAATAGATCGAGAGCAGACTGGACAATGAAACTAGTGAAATGAAAAATCATATCACGGCTGGAAGGAAAACAACTCAAGGCTCATAGGATATACGGAAACTGGATAAAACCTTGCAAAATAAGTTCATTCAATTTACAGAGAATTGTATATGAAATCACTGATACAATTTCGATCTCAAATCTAAGCTGAACAAAAAATGTAATCTGTGTTAGCGCGAAAGATGCAGGTTCCACGATAAATACCCCCGATCTGATCCAACTTGCACCAACCAGCAACCTCTAAACCAGATCACCTGCACTTAGGAAAACTAGTGAGTCTGGAGGCTCAGCAAACAAATCTGGAAATAACAAAGGAAGGCAGTACATGCATAAAAATAACTTTAAACTGATAAGATGTAAACTGAAAGCTTGTCAGCTGATGAACTGATAAGAACTTTATATCAGTGATTTCATATAGGATGAAAGTTTCATCTTTGAGAGTTGCATAGCGTCGCAAGATGGGTTGACCCTCGAGAGCTGAGTTGACAATTGCGAGCTAGTTCGAGTACATACCTTGAGACATGGTGCGTGAGCTGATCTAAAAGTGTCGTGAACTGGTTGAGACATCATAAGCTGAAAAGCGCAAGCTAACCTGAGTGATGCATACTGAGTTGAGTACTTTAAGCTGAACTACGTACTGCTAGTTGAGAAGAGGTACGCGATCTGAGCTGGTCGGTGTGGGTGATCTGAAGACTGTGAATTGTTGTTGAGGTGTGCGACCTGAGCTGGTTGGCGTGTGCTGAGCTCAGGTATCATAGCACGTACTGCTCTGGAGACCGTAAGCTGAGCTGAATGCTCTGTGCTGGTCAGAGCGTGCAACCTGATTTGGATAGTGAGAGCTAAGCTGATAACTTTTTGAGTAGGGCGTAAACTGGGTTCAGCTTTGGAAGTTACGCAACATTCTGAGCTGAGTAGTGAGATCAGGGACGTGGTGCTGTGTTTTTGGGTTAAATCAACTTGGGTGAAAGCTGATGACAAAGAACAGTTGTGTTGTAAACTACTAGTGACTTTTGTATCGGGTTTAGTATGGATCAGATCAGTCGTGAGCTAATCTGAGTGGGACATTTCTGAGCCAAACTGCTTCGTTGGGCATTGAACGAGTTTTCTATCGTGAGCTATTTTTGGTAAAACAGCGTAGAGGCGAGCAGCTCTAGCTGTATAAGTGTAAGCTGTTAAGAGCTGGAGAGTAAGCTGGATTCAGCTTGAAGATGTACTGGGTTCCCTGAGCTGAGTGGTCAGATTTCAGGTGTTTTTTTGCGTCGTTTAGCGATTTCATCTTAGGCATAATTTGGTGATATTGTTCTATGTAGATAAGCGCTAATTGTAGTTCCAGGTTAGGCGAGAGCTGTTCGTGGTTTTCAGACCGGACGAAAGATGTTGGTGGTGGTTAGCTTTGGTGAGACCTGATCGTTTCTCCTGTGCTGGAGGGCGCGCGATTTGTTTGCGCGAGAGCTGAAACATGTGTGAGAGCTGATTCACGTGCGTGAGATAAATCTCTAGTGAGAGCGTGATATGCTTGATGAGCGTGATCTCTTTTGGGAGTGCGATCTGTTGTGAGCGTGATATGTCTGTGGACGCGAGCTGTTGGGAGCGAGAGCTGACTTGAGTGCGCGTGCTGAGCTGCATGCTTGGGCTAAATACAGTGGTGAGGTCTGAGCCAATCTAAAAACAATGTAGCCGTGATCTGAAGAACATAATTAAATATGTAATGCCCGGGATTATAAACTTAAGGATTTCGAATTTTCAGATTGTAGCTTTTGGATGAAGTGGTGTTGATCAGTAGTTGCGTTAAACCAGTCGTTGTGTGGATAAGTTGTTGCGTTAGATCAGCTGTTGTTGAGAGGAGCTTGCGACTGGGTAATCAGTAGTTGCATTGTATCTGCTTGCGACTGGGTAACCAGCTGTTGGTTGAGGAACAGTCGCTGTTGTAACGCAGCGTTTTGAGTGTTGCGTCTGGTACCAGTCGTGAGGGATTCGTTGCATTGTTTGATCCAGCTGCTGATTTAGGAGATCAGCTGTCAACAGAGAGTATGACGTATTCATTACGATGTCATTTAAATTATTTTGCGCGACCAGTCGCTGATAGTGAGGTGACGTCGTTTTGATTAAGTTGAAACGCAGCGTGTTGATTGTAGCGCTGGTGGCAGCTACTGGCAGCAATGGTGACGTATCTCCTACGTCATCGTTGGGTTATTAAGCGAGACCAGCCGTTGGCAGAAAATATGACGCGATTCTTTAGGTCATCTGAACTGTTTCGCGTTTCAGCAGTTGGTTACTGTGAGAGAATCTGTTATCAGTTGTTGGCGCGCAGCGGCGTAGTTTTAATTAGTTGACGCGACGTCGTTTTGAGGCACGAAGAGAAATACAACGTGTGATGGTTGCTGCTGATTCTATCGAAAGGAAAGGCTGGTATCTGTTGAGAGTAAACATTGGTTTCTGGCGTAAGATACTTACTGTAGCAATGTCTGTTTTGTTTAGAACGGCAACTGGTATCTGGTTAGCGATATGTATGCATACAGGAAGATGTTCAAACGGTGTGTGCTTATCTTATTTTGGTCGATAATGTTAGAGTAGATGCCCAACTAGCTAACTTGTGGCGTGTGGGTTTATAGACTCTTGTATGAAACGATCTTTATATATGATATTCGCATTTATTCATGGCGTTCTTTATTTTCGTTATGACTATAATGTTAACAATAGTGTTGGATAAAGACCTAGAATGCACCATAGTGTATGTTAGATGTGATAGTGGGTATGATGGCTATCATGAAACACATCTAATAGTCACTGTGTATTCTGAACTCGTTCCTAGTCGATTGGGCCGTCAAAATGAGGATAAGGCCGCTCGAGATTGAGACTAGTATCTGCGATGTGAAGTACCATGTTTCATTGGTAGGGAACATTGTGATGTTCTGAGCATGCAGATAGATAGTGACCTGGTGATCTATCGAACTACCCTCGTTCGGACTTTCCAAGTGGTTACCATTTGTCGAGTGGATGAGTCCGAGGTCTTGGTTGTACTGATTAGTCCTCACGATTCGAAACGTCATTGAGACTCTACATGATAGGCGTCTCACTTTGACTCGTTTTCCGACTCACTTGGGGTCATTAGGCGGCGGGATTGGGTGAGACCCCGATGCATGTAGGAGTCGATGCTTCGTTGTCGAGGATTCACCGCTCGCTTACATGCGTGGATATCCTATGCTATCTGAGGGGATAATAGTGTATAAATCTCTGGCCAGAGTACTAGAAGTATTTTAGGTAAATGGGTTTACCTAGTTACACTCGTGATGTCACTATTCGATCTCCAAGATGTATGCATAGCTATCGGATCTCTAGCGACTCTCGATTTACCAATGGTCGTTGATCTGATCGGGATATATGTGTTGAAAGGACCGTACTGTACACTAACCACGACCAACTGGTTCTTGCAGGCACTATCAGTGATACCTAGGGGATCATGGGGCGATGTTGCTAGGCGCTTTACCATGATCCATTGGGCAAGTCTGAAATTGTGATTTCGGAGCCACAATGGTTGTGGGCCCACGGCTAGCTGTATCCCTGAACCATTGAGGTCACACAAGTACTGGATTCATGATTCCCGCATGGAAACTGAGCTCAATGTGTTGAGCATACGAAGAGGATTTTTGGGAGTGCGACTTCCTAAAAGTCAACAGGGGTCAAATTTCGATTTCCCGCTGTTGAGGGGCAAAACTGTCATTTTGAACTAGGTATCTGAAAAATTGTTTTTCACGTCATAACATTCAGTTTTGGAAACTGATTCGATCGATCTGATCTGATCGTCGATCGGAGTTATGATGAAACCGCAGTGATTTAAATGAACCGAATGTTCATATGGACCGAGGTATGACCCAAATCCATTGGGCCGGTTCAAGCCCATCTATCACCTTTATTAAGTTAAGATGATTAGGGCTTGATCACAAAAGACTCATAACCTAACCCTAGCTCCCAATTCGGCCGCCCCTCCTCTAAGCCTCACGCATGCCGCCGGCCGCCGCCTTGCGCCGCCGTGTGCCGTCGCCGTCCGCCGCCCGCTTCGTGATCGGACTTGTTTCGATCACCGCGACGAGGTGTTTCCGATCATTCCAAAATCCATCAGCTTTCTAGTGCAAGCTGATTGGAGGAAGATTGTTTCCGGTCGTGGACCTGATTGACGATCTACCGCCGCCTACAGTTTGAAGTGCCGGTTTCCTCGAGAAACTGGTCGGAGCCAGGCACCTAGACGCCAGTAAGGTAACTATCTACGAACACCCTATGAATGTTTGTAGATTTTATTGAATGTATTGAACACTTTCCGGGGAATTTTTGTTTTTCCGCTGCGCCCCGGGAAGTGGGATCCGGATCCACCACCGCTTTCCCAACAGATAAATACTCAGCATGACACGTGGAATTTATAGAGATTGCATGGGGAACTCTGCAGATAACAGAGATCTTCGTCTATAAATTAGATTGAATTCGAATCCTTGTAACTGAGACTACAGACACCATTCGACTCTGTGAATTCTCTGGGATTCTTGTGATAAGAAGTTTAATTGAAGCAGTTCCCAAAACAGAGATAAACGGAGGTATAATTTGACATGAGAGTCAAGGAATTTGAATACTCGAGAATGATACTTCTTGAGTTATCCCGACAAATCACATACTTTATGATTACTGTTCTTGATTTATAACTTGAAGTTATGTGTGTCGATCCATCACATGTAGTGGATCTTTTATTTTGATATGAATATGAGGATACGAAGAGAAAATGAATTGATTGTAATGCCAAGGTCTGAGGTGACCTTATTTTCGAAGTCAGAGTGATTTCGTCAGATGGATATCCATGTCAAGATCGTATACGAATCTTGATGGTGTTGATGTGAAATGGAATCAATTCTTAGTTGAAGCGAAGAGATATGTTCAGTTTATTTTGAGTTAATATTTTTGTTATGAACTTCTTTATGATTTTGCATGAACCTGTCGATTATACTGAGATCATTTCTCACCGGAGTTTATCCGACTGTTGTTTTGTTTTGTATGTGTGCATAACAACAGGAGGAAAGAATTGAGTTGCTGGGACAGAGGTAGCAAGTGCCTAGAAGATGGGCGACAAACGAAAAGACTAGGAACCTACTGTTAGTTTAGGTTCTGGATAAATAATTGTTAGTCTTCGATGTATCTGGTTTTGTATTTAAGGAACAGATTTTGTACCAGTGAATATAAGGTGTATTAACCTTGGTACCGTTTTGATTTCTTTATGAATGAACAGGTTTTGATGACCCACTAGCTGTTGTCAGCTTTCGTTGATAGCTGCTGACAGCAACCTTCGCTTCCCATTGTGTAGTATCTGTTGATAGATACCTACGTTCATCAGACACCTACTGTTTACAAAAAAAAAGTTTGTGTACGCATAAAACCAGATTCTATTTAGTACACTTATTGATTTAATTAATCGCCCATAAGATGAGATTAGAGTAATTGTGGGAAGAGAGTCTCACAACAGGTGGTATCAGAGCATCACTAAGTTCTTGGATTGAGCTAGATGAGCGGGGTAGATCGAGTCATTTGATTGATTGATTACATGTTCGAATGGCATGTCTTACTGTTTTTGAATTTTGTATCGCATGATTGTGTGATGAAATGGTAAGAGTATGCCGGACAGGCTTACGAATTACATGCTCTGTGAAGTGATTAGTAGCATGTATTGAACGAAGTATGAATCAGAACTCGATCTCTTGAGAAGCAGCACATTCGTGTGTGCTAATCAGAGGAGGGACTGAGATTTGTTATCGATATAATGAGGAATTATGAACAAATCTGTTTGATTCTTAGATATGCCTCCTCGACGAACAACTACCCGGCAGACAGGAACTGTTCCGCGAACAGAGCAGGGTAGTACCTTGACTGATGCATTGAATGCCACAGCAACTCCGATGGAAACACTTTTGAAACTATTCCAGTCCTTCAAACCGCCAACATTGACAGGAACAGAAAATGCAATAGATTGTGAGAATTGGTTGGAAGATATAGAACAGTTATTTGAAGCGTTAGATTATACCGATGATCGTCGGGTGAGATTGATAATTCATCAGCTGCATGGCCTTGGTAAAAGCTGGTGGATAGCGACGAACAAAGCGTTGGAAAACCAAGGTACTGTTGTTACTTGGTCTGTCTTCAAAACTGCTTTCTATCAGCGATTATTTCCTGTTTCTTATCGGAAGGACAAAGGAGCAGAATTTGCGAATTTGCGACAAGGGCAATTGAACATTGAAGAATATGTTGCCAAGTTCACAAGTTTACTTAAATTTGCTCCGCACGTTGCTGTTAGTGGTGAAGCTCAAGCCGATCAGTTCATAAATGGCTTGAATCCCGATGTGTTCACCTTGGTGAATTCAGGGTGACCGAATACCTTTGCAGATGCATTGAATCGTGCAAAGGGAGCTGAAGCAGGGTTAATGAGGCAACGAGGAGCACAGTTTGTGCCACCAGCCGCGAGACTATCGCAAGAGAAACAACAGATTCCACCACCCCCTCGATTTGAGACTGGAGGCAGCAGTAGTGGAAAGAAAAATTTCTTTAAATGAAAAGGAAAACAATTTAAACGTTCAGGTACCAGTAGTTCGTCTAGTTCGAATGAATCTAAACAACAAAGAACTGGACAGAAATCTGGCGATTATTGTACCAAATGTGGAGGCCGGCATATCACTGAACAGTGTAGAGGAGTGTTTGGCCTTTGCAATATCTGTAATCAACCTGGACACTTTGCGAGGGTATGTCCTCAACGTGGGTCTGGAAGTTCACAGAATACTGGAGCATCAAGATCAATGCCAGAAAGGCAAGCGTCTTCTGTGCATTCATTCCAACCACAGATTCAGCATCAGGGTAGACAAGGAGGGATCCAGACAGTGAGCCAACCTCCTAAACAACAAGCCAGAGTGTTTGCATTGACAGAGGAACAAGCACAAGCAGCCCATGATGATGTTATTGCAGGTAATTGCTATCTTTGTAATTATCATGCCTATGTCTTAGTTGATACTGGTGCTTCACATACATTTATATCCGAGCACTTTGTTGTATCGCATGCGTTTCCTGTTGAACCCTTAGATGATGTAGTATCTGTTTCTTCACCTCTGGGAAGGGGTATCTTATCGATGAAAACTGTTAGAAATTGTATATTACAGTTTGAGGGTCATGAGATTGAGATTAATTGTATTGTGCTTGGGTTGTCTGATTTTGATTGTATCATCGGCATAGACATGTTAACCAAGTACAGAGCAACAGTAGATTGTTTTCATAAAGTGGTTCGATTCAGACCTGAGAACACTGATGAGTGGAAATTGTGAGACCTGGAATTGTATAAGATTAATTTGGTTGGAATTAATCGGTTTTTAGAGATTCTTGGTGGCTTAAGATCTCTGTTTGAATGTTTAAGTTGTGTTTTTGGGTCAAATTCCTCACCTAGAACAATTCTGGGAGTTTTCGTATTTTTGAGATTTTTGGATGAAAGCTGGTTTTTGGTGAAAGCTGGTTGAATAGTGAAAACCAGTCGCAACGTGTTTTGGTAACGCAGGATTATGAAACGCCGTCGTTTGGAGAGATCTGGTAGCGCTTGTAATATCAGTCGTTGCCTTAGCGTGGATTTGTATCGGTTTGGATACGGTGTCGTTTGAATAATTTGCAGCGACGTCGTTTTGGTGTAGCGCTAGTGTGAGATCTGATCGCGTGTGTGTGTGCCTGCTAACCGTTCAGCCGAAGCAGAGGTCAACGCGGGTCAACATCCCTGTAGCGCGAGGAGGAAACTTCGTCGTTTGGCTAGCGCTAAGGAACCAGTCGATGCGCATATTCGATTTCCAGACGTCAGCGCTGGTCAACTCTTCTGTAGCTTGCAGCTGGTTTTGAGAGAGAGTTAGCGACCGGATTTGATGACGTCAGCTGTGCGACGCCGTTTTGACTAATTGCAACGCTGCGTTTTATATGTTGCAGCTGGTACCAGCTTTTGGAGGAATTCCCGCGATGTTTAAACCAGTCGTCTGGTTGTCCAGCTTTTGGTTGAGAACCAGTCATAGAGAGTGTCCCACGACGTCGTTTTGTGTGTTTGGGATTATGCTTTGAGGGGTTTGACCAGTCGATGGTTGTTGGTACCTACTGGTTATGTCGGTGGACTTTTAATCAGATTTCAGCAGCTGTGGGATTTATATATATAGGAAGACTTGGTCTTCGTTTGAGATATCAGATCCCATACTTAGAATATTTTCCCCGACATTCGTTCTCTGTCCTCTCGAGAAGCTCTTCCATCTTATACCATTCTTGGAGGCTGTTGTTAGCTAGAGCAAGGTCGCGAAGTTACTGTCTTGGCCGTGTGTTCGCTGTGAGTAGGTAGCTTCGAATTGTTGTAAGATCTTAGCTTTAGTAAGTTGATTTAAGCTCCCTGTTAAGTGGTATTGATGGGATTGATCGCTGGTTGAGTTGTAACTCCCGGCAGTACCTTCTGTGTATTTGAGTCCCGATGATTTATCCCCTGTGTGCCTTGACAGGTTGTTGTTTAGCTTTCTCGGGACCTTTGTTGTGGTAATTATTACACAGAAGTATATGGTACGGATTGGAGCTTGTAATACAGCGATGTTATGGCTTGGATAATTTGTGTATGGCTATTGCTGGCTGCTGTTTTGTGAGATGACTGTTGGTTATGTGGTGTATACTTGTTGATGCTATTATTGTTTCGCATATGTTTATATGCTTGTTATTCCAGCATGTTGCATACACGCATTTGCATCTCCGTTAAGCTTTTGCAGCCATTGCTTCGTTGTTATTGTTCTGTTTACTTACCATGATGCGAGGGCGAGCGGCAATACCGCACTCTCATCTCCCTGCTGGGATTTGTTAGCCACCATGCGCCGAGTGGTTAACTACCACAGTTCATGGCGAGGCAACGGCAGGTTGAGTTGTTGATGCGTCTGGTAAGGGTGGGCGAGTAGGGGTGAGTGGGTAGCACCCACATGTCCTACACTCACCGTGGCCACATATTCTGTTGCAGATTTCGTTGAGCTGTTGTCTCCTCCCTCATGCATAGCATCTGCATTTTATTCTTGCTGTTTACTGCTGTTATATAGTTGCTCTCCGTACTGGGGTTTGACCCCATGTCCCTCTGGGGCTTGGTTGTTTTCCTTGTTGTGTTGTTTTCAGGAAACCCAGGTTTTACAGCTGGTCGTGGTTTTAGCCCAGCTGGAGGTGCCCCAGGAGGTGGTTAGAGTATCCCAGTAGCGTATAGTATATTTATATGTATCGGTCTAGTTAGCCGGGGAGATGCCCTGTGCTTCATTGGTGTATTTGATTGTTGGAGTCTGATACTTGTTTTATGCTATACTGTTATCGTTGTGGTGATTTTAGTAAACTGGGATTCTATTTTGAGTATCGCGCTATTTTAAATTATATTGTTTCAAACCGTCAGGCCAAAAGCGAAAATTTTACCCGCTTTTTGATAGCTTCCGCATGTGTTTTTGGTGTTTTTACTCTGTTTAAAGCACAAGGCCTGAAAGATTCTATGGTAAGGGATCACGAGCCAGAATTCCCTTAGTTTCTGTTCTTTCTATGAAAAATCTATTGCAAAAGGGATCCGAAGGATTCTTGATTTATGCAGTAGATGTGACGAAGACTAGCCTGAAACTGATTGATATACCAGTAGTTTGTGAATGTGCCGATGTCTTTCCTGACGAGATTCCAGGATTGCCTCCATTTCGAGAAGTAGACTTCAGTATTGAGTTGATGCCAGGTATACAACCAATATCGAGAGCACCGTATCGTATGGCACCAATAGAATTGAAAGAGTTGAAAGAACAGCTTGAAGATCTTCTTGCCAAGGGATACATTAAACCCAGTGTTTCTCCCTGGGACGCACCACTACTGTTTGTACGAAAGAAAGACGGATCGATGAGGTTATGTATTGACTACCGGCAACTAAACAAAGCAACGGTAAAGAATCGATATCCTTTTCCTCGGATAGATGATTTGTTTGATCAGTTGCAGGGTTCGTCAGTATATTCGAAAATTGATTTGAGATCCGGCTACCATCAATTGAGAGTATGAGATGAGGATATATCTAAAACTGCTTTTCGAACGAGGTATGATCATTACGAGTTCATTGTTATGCCTTTTGGGTTGACCAATGCCCCAGCAATATTTATGAGTTTGATGAATAAAGTCTTCCAGAAATATCTTGATGATTTTGTGATTATCTTTATCGATGATATTCTGATTTATTCGAAGAACCTGTGTGATCACGCTAATCATCTTAGAACCGTGTTGAAGACTTTACGAGATGAGAAATTGTATGCCAAGTCGAAGAACCTGTGTGATCACGCTAATCATCTTAGAACCGTGTTGAAGACTTTACGAGATGAGAAATTGTATGCCAAGTTGTCGAAATGTGAATTTTGGTTGAAGAAAGTAGTATTTCTTGGCCATATTATTTCAGGTGATGGTATTTCTATTGATCCGAGCAAAATAGAAGCAGTGATTAATTGGCCTAGACCGACATCTGTGCCAAAAATTCGAAGTTTTATGGGCTTGGCAGGTTATTACCGTTGATTTATTCGGGATTTCTCGAGTATTGCGAAGCCTATTACTCAACTGACACGGAAGAATGCACCTTTCATTTGGTCTGAAGCTTGCGAAGCCAGTTTTCTTGAGTTGAAAAAGAGGTTGACAACAGCACCAGTTTTGACAATTCCTTCGGGTACTGGTGGTTTTGTTGTTTATTGTGATGCTTCTCACCAAGGATTGGGATGTGTTCTAATGCAACGAGGACATGTTATCGCGTATGCCTCGAGACAATTGAAGCCACATGAAAACCGATATCCAATTCATGATCTTGAATTGACAGCCATCGTATTTGCATTGAAGATATGGAGACATTATCTTTACGGTGAGAAATTTGAAATATTTTCTGATCACAAAAGTCTGAAATATTTGTTTTCGCAGTCTGCATTAAATATGAGACAACGAAGATGGCTGGATTTATTGAAAGACTTTGACTGCGAAATCAAATACTATCCAGGAAAATCGAATGCGGCAGCAGATGCCCTTAGTAGGAAAGTTTGTGCTTTGTCCTTGGCTACTATGGGTGTATCTAGTTTGATAGAAAATTGTTGTACGTCTGGATATCTATTTGAGACAGACATGAAACCTATGAGGGCTTATGCTATCAGTGCTGAACCTGAATTATTGATTCGAATTAAAGAAGCACAAAAGAAGGATCAGAGTATTCAGAAGTTGATTGAAATGGTTAGATCTGGACAATCTGAGTATCGGGTAAGCGCTGATGAGGTTTTGTATGTGAATAACAGACTTGTTGTGCCAGATGTAACAGAGTTGAAGCAACAGATATTTAATGAAGCGCATAGAAGTAGATTCAGTGTACATCCTGGAGGTAGAAAAATGTACAACGATTTGAGAAAGCAATACTGGTGGAAGCAAATGAAGTCTGATGTGACTGATTTTGTTTCAAAATGTTTGAATTGCCAACAGGTGAAGGCTGAGAGAAAGAAACCTGCTGGTTTATTACAAGGTCTGTCAGTTCCTGAATGGAAATGGGATCATATTTCCATGGACTTTGTGACGAAGTTGCCCAGATCATCCCGAGGATGTGATGCTATTTGGGTAATTATCGATAGGTTAACGAAATCTGCTTGCTTTATTCCTTATCGAATGACCTATCGACATGATCAAATGGCAGATCTCTATATTCGAGAAGTGGTAAGACTTCACGGTATACCAAAATCAATTGTATCGGATCGAGATCCGAGATTTACTTCACACTTTTGGAGTAGCTTGCAACAAGCTCTAGGGACAAGGTTCCATTTGAGTACTGCTTATCATCCTCAAACCGATGGACAAACTGAGCAAACAATTCAGACTCTTGAGGATATGCTTAGATCTGTGGTATTAGATTTTGGTATTACATGGCAAGATTCATTACCGCTTGTAGAATTTTCGTATAACAACAGTTATCAGGCGAGTATTGAGATGGCTCCGTTTGAGGCACTGCATGGAAGAAAATGTCGTTCACCGTTATATTGGGATGATGTATCAAAGGTGCCTGAATT
Source organism: Dorcoceras hygrometricum (assembly GCA_001598015.1). NCBI lineage: Eukaryota > Viridiplantae > Streptophyta > Magnoliopsida > Lamiales > Gesneriaceae > Dorcoceras > Dorcoceras hygrometricum. The sequence goes on from KV008775.1 coordinate 54,678, forward strand.
GGGACCAGATATGATCAGAGAAATGACTGAGAAAGTGAAGGTAATTCAGCCGAAAATGAGAACAGCGCAACATAGATAGACTAGATATGAGAATTTCAGACGTCGACCATTGTGCTTTGAAACAGGGGACAGAGTATTCTTGAAAATTTCTCCTTTCAGGGGTACAGTCCGATTTGGGAAACGAGGGAAGTTGTCTCCATTATTTATTGGTCCTTATGAAATCCTCGAGAATATAGGCAATCTTACTTATCGACTTGCATTACCTCCATCTCTTTCAGGTATACATGATGTATTTCATGTATTGATGCTGAGGAAATATCTGCCTGATGCATCTCATGTTATTCCTGCTGATGAAGCTGAACTTGATGAAACTCTCAGTTACTTTGAACAACCGATTCAGATACTGGATCGAAAATAAAAGCAACTCCGAACGAAGATTATTCCATTGGTGAAGATTCAATGGAATCGACATGGAGTTGAAGAAGCTACGTGGGAACTTGAAGATGACATGAGACAACGATTTCCCTATTTATTCCAATAAAGTAAGTTCTTATCGAGTTTCTGTTACTTCAAAATATTCTTATACGTATAGAATGCATATACAGACTGCTGGTGAGTTCGAGGACGAACTCATGTGTTAGAGGGGGAGAAATTTAATTCTCGGGATTATAAACTTAAGGATTTCGAATTTTCAGATTGTAGCTTTTGGATGAAGTGGTGTTGATCAGTAGTTGCGTTAAACCAGTTGTTGTGTGGATCAGTTGTTGCGTTAGATCAGCTGTTGGTGAGAGGAGCTTGTGACTGGGTAATAAGTAGTTGCATTGTATCTGCTTGCGACTGGGTAACCAGCTGTTGGTTGAGGAACAGTCGCTGTTGTAACGCAGCGTTTTGAGTGTTGCGTCTGGTACCAGTCGTGAGGGATTCGTTGCATTGTTTGATACAGCTGCTGATTTAGGAGATCAGCTGTCAACAGAGAGTATGACGTATTCATTACGATGTCGTTTAAATTATTTCGCGCGACCAGTAGCTGATGGTGAGGTGACGTCGTTTTGATAAGTTGAAACGCAACGTGTTGATTGTAGCGCTGGTGGCAGCTACTGGCAGAAATGGTGACGTATATCCTACGTCATAGTTGGGTTATTAAGCGAGACCAGCCGTTGGCAGAAAAGATGACGCGATTCTTTACGCCATCTGAACTGTTTCGTGTTTCAGCAGTTGGTTACTGTAAGAGAAACTGTTATCAGTTGTTGGCGCGCAGCGGCGTTGTTTTAATTAGTTGACGCGACGTCGTTTTGAGGCACGAAGAGAAATACAATGTGTGATGGTTGCTGCTGATTCTATCGAAAGGAAAGGCTGGTATCTGTTGAGAGTAAACATTGGTTTCTGGCGTAAGATACTTACTGTAGCAATGTCTGTTTTTGTTTAGAACAGCAACTGCTATCTGGTTAGCGATATGTATGCATACAGGAAGATGTTCAAACGGTGTGTGCTTATCTTATTTTGGTCGATAAATACTCAGCATGACACGTGGAATTTATAGAGATTGCATGGGGAACTCTGCAGATAACAGAGATCTTCGTCTATAAATTAGATTGAATTCGAATCCTTGTAACTGAGACTACAGACACCATTCGACTCTGTGAATTCTCTGCGATTCTTGTGATAAGAAGTTAGAAGTAGTAATTGAAGCAGTTCCCAAAACAGAGATAAACGAAGGTATAATTTGACATGAGAGTCAAGGAATTTGAATACTCGAGAATGATACTTCTTGAGTTATCCCGACAAATCACATACTTTATGATTACTGTTCTTGATTTATAACTTGAAGTTATGTGTGTCGATCCATCACATGTAGTGGATCTTCTATTTTGATATGAATATGAGGATACGAAGAGAAAATGAATTGATTGTAATGCCAAGGTCTGAGGTGACCTTATTTCGAAGTCAGAGTGATTTCGTCAGATGGATATCCATGTCAAGATCGTATACGAATCTTGATGGCGTTGATGTGAAATGGAATCAATTCTTATTTGAAGCGAAGAGATATGTTCAGTTTATTTTGAGTTAATATTTTTGTTATGAACTTCTTTATGATTTTGCATGAACCTGTCGATTATACTGAGATCATTTCTCACCGGAGTTTATCCGGCTGTTGTTTTGTTTTGTATGTGTGCATAACAACAGGAGGAAAGAATTGAGTTGCTGGGACAGGGGTAGCCTTTATGATTTTGCATGAACCTGTCGATTATACTGAGATCATTTCTCACCGGAGTTTATCCGGCTGTTGTTTTGTTTTGTATGTGTGCATAACAACAGGAGGAAAGAATTGAGTTGCTGGGACAGGGGTAGCAAGTACCCAGAAGATGGGCGACAAACGAAAAGACTAGGAACCTACTGTTAGTTTAGGTTCTGGACAAATAATTGTTAGTCTTCGATGTATCTGGTTTTGTATTTAAGGAACAGATTTTGTACCAGTGAATATAAGGTGTATTAACCTTGGTACCGTTTTGATTTCTTTATGAATGAACAGCTTGTGATGGCCCACTAGCTGTTGTCAGCTTTCGTTGATAGCTGCTGACAGCAACCTTCGCTTCCCATAGCGTAGTATCTGTTGACAGATACTGTAACGACCGGACTTTTCTAAAAAGGAATTTAGAAATTTGGGGTTCGAATTGAAAGACCCAAAAATTTTCAATCTAAATAAACATAAAAATCGTTACTAAATTCTGGACTAAATTGCGAATAAACACAATTCGTTGCTGCTGAAATGCGGAACAATTGAAACAATGAGGTGAGCGGAAGTAAAATAAGCTGATAAACACTTTTCATAGCAAACGGAAGAAATCAGCAGGAAGGGTATATAAAACATGGAACTAAATCCTCTGCTGATCTTATAACATACACTGAACAGATATACCAGCTGATGAAAATACGAAGGACTAGCATATCTCTTGACACCACAAGTTCATACAGATTTCTACAAAATGATAAACTAGAATCTGCTAACATACATAACTATAACTAAAGTTCTGTACATCAAAACAAAAGCTGAAAAGAACAATAGACGATGTCCACGATAAACACATCCTCCCAAATCTGATCATCTCCCTCCAGCTCCTACTGTTGATTACCTGCACTCAATGAAAACTAGTGAGCCAAAGGCTCAGCAGGTAAATCTGGAATAGCAAAATCATGCAATAGAACTGATACTGAAACTGGAAGCTGAAAGCTGAATACATAATCTGAAATCTATGTACGATTTGAAATGAACAAGCGCACTACCATATATCTATATCTGAGAATTCTGATAGAAACTGAAAGTATAAAACATAATCAAATTCTGAAAACATTTTCTTTAAACATATTCTGGAGCTGTGACTAAAATCACATTTGCGCTCTTCTGAAATTATGACGACACTTTAAACATTTTGGTCCAATTCGCTTGATCAAACTCCTGATATCAGTTTCTAGCACTATGGCTCATGGTGAAGGGATATATAGATCCGTCGACCTATACACCTGATCCTTCCTCTGTTGAAAGGGCATACGGTTCGTCAGCCGCACACTCACCCTTCCTCTGGGGACCCTCTTAGTTGTCATAACTTAAAACATTTTCTAAAACATTGTTCTGCTCTTTCTTTTCTTTCTAAAAATCTGCTTTCTTTCTCTCTGTACGTTTACTGGTTTTATCTCGTCTAATGATGTTCTAGAACTGTAAATTATTTCTCTGTAAGGCTTGTGAAAATGAAAACTGAATAAAAAGGCTACTTGAATCTGTCAGTTAAATCGAATACAATCTTGGAAATGATTCTGAATTGAATAAGGAATCAAATTCTGAAATTTCGTTATCTGCTGAAAAAAACGAAGAATGAACAGTAACCAGCTGAGATGAACAGTACCAGTCGCAATACTAATACCAGCTGAATGAACAGTACTTAGAAACAAGTAAAGCAACTGCTGAAATAATGAAATGAAATGCATCTGCTGGTGAACAGTACCAGTCGCAACGAATAGGAATCAGTCGCAAGACAAGAATCCAGTCGCGAGGTCTTTTAAATAAATGTAAAGTGAAACGATGTCGTAGCGTGTCAACCAGTCGCAGGAATAATAAATATTGCAACTGCTGAAATTTGGTAATAAAACGCATCTGCTGATTTTACGAAATCAAAGCATCTGCTGAATATGCATCTGCTGAATATGCATCTGCTGAATGTACGAAAGCAAAGCATCTGCTGAATATGCATCTGCTGAATATACGAAAGCAACAGTGGTATAAGAACCAGCTCTCATACTTAACATGTAGATAACCACGAACTACAAAGGTTACCTTTGTCTGAAGAATTCAAAATATCTGAAGAAATTTCTGGAAATGATCGAATAAGCTACTTGTAAGCTACTTCGATGGAATTTCTGAAGAAAACTTAAGAACTAACTAAAAGAACATCATCAAACCATTTTCTGTAAACTTTCTGGATTAAAATCACAGTAAAACGCAACCTTCATAAAAACAGAGCATAAAATTTTCTGGTATTGAAGAACAGCCGAAGCCATCTTCCTTTCTTTAAAATCTCATATAATCATGCAAACAGAATTGAATATATGCTTTCACTGAGTGAGCAAGAAACAGAGTTTACTTGCCTGAATTCTTGAACACAAACCACGGTAGAAATCCAGCAACTCCTAACACACCGCCTGTTTCCTTTAAAACACTTTGAAAGTATTTTGTTCGGCTTCTTGAGAGAGAGCACCGCTTTATATGATTTGATTTTGAAAGTAATGATGCATGAAGTAGCTTAAGATCCTATTTATATGATTTGTAAATGCCTAAGGAAGAAACGCATTCAATTCAATATGCCAAATTCTAAAAGAAGCGTGCTCTGTTTTAAACCAAATAATGCATATGAAAACCGAACAGTTTTAGTTAAAACAAAGGATTCGATTGGCTCATAGGAATTGTTTAGACATCTACTGTAATTGCACTGCTATCTGGAAATTTAGCTCTTAAATGATAAAAAGCTAAACAATACATAGATAAAATCTGAAACTCGATTAATCAAGAGTTTAATAAAATAGCATTGTAATCCCTCA